>CATIWO010279129.1:0-16028 GCA_949673435.1 Macaranga tanarius | reverse complement strand
TCACGATCAGATTAACTTCCTTCTCCGATCGATTTCAGCTATTTTCTCTTCTGAATTTTGTGACAGAAACAGAAAACAAGTGCCTTCAACAAATCAAGTTTATGGATCTGAAAAACCTAAATCTGCAACAACATTCTTCAACAAATAAGAGAAATCAACAACATTAAAACAATAACCGAAACAACATTGAAGATCAAAAGCAATAATTATTCATAAAAACAGGTACGCACCTCGAAAACATATCAGATATGCTTTTCTATTTTTTTGTAATTATATTTTGTCAATAAGAAATAATAAATCACGATTATAAAAGACATTAAAGCTTGATTTACACGATATAAATATTTTTTTAACAAAAAAAAAAACAAATAGAAACGAAAAAGCAACAAAAGCAACAAAAGCAACAAAAGAATCAAAGAAAATCAAAGAGAAATAAAAATAAATAAATAAGCAACAAAAGAATCAAAGAAAATCAAAGAGAAATAAAAAAGAAACAAATAAGCAACAAAAACAATAAAAGAATCAAAGAAAATCAAAGAGAAACAAAAAAGAAACAAATAAGCAACAAAACCTTAATACAACAAAGAGAAACAAATAAGCAACAAAAGGGCAACAAAAGCAATAAAAGAATAAAAAAAATCAAAGAGAAATAAAAAAGAAACAAATAAGTAACAAATAAGCAACAAAACCTTAATACAACAAAAAGAAACAAGAGAAACAAAAAAGAATCAAAGAGAAACAAAAAAGCAACACAAAAGCAACAAAAGAATTAAAGAAAATCAAAGAGAAACAAAAAAGAAATAAATAAGCAACAAAAATGCAATAAGAAGCAACACTGCGTAAAACAAAAATAACTAATCAGTTTCTTTGATTTTTTAATTACATGTATAATGAAAGTCATACCAGTCTTCATTCATCACAATGGAAACTAGAATAAAGCAATGGATTATATTGATTTTGATGTGACAGGAATTACAATACAACCAAACTGCAGCTTTCATGAAATGCTGAAAATAATATCAGAGAGGCTTCGAATCTAAATAGATTTTTAGCAAATGGTCATACAGTACAAAGTCAGAGAAAATTATCCACCTTTAAAAGTATAAGATAATGCAACTCTCTTCTTCTATTTGCAAATAAAGAAGAAAGAGCATGATTTGACCAAATTCCCTCTATACATCACTATTGAGAAGAAGAAATTTCTAAAAAAAAGCTTCAACAACAACATGCTGCAACAAAAATCAACAACTCAAACAGATCTGGTACCAATTTATGAACACAGCTCAACAAACACAAAATCAAATAATCAAAATTCAGATTATCTGGATTATGTAAAAATAATGACCGACATCCTTCTACTAGAAGATGGCAGTAAAGAATCATCAATAATCTATAACAAAATAGCAACAGAAGCTGAAGAAGGTGTAATATATAACAACAAAGAAGAATTCAAAAAAGCATTAAGACTTACTGCTGTCAAGAACTACTTCCAATACAAAACTGTTAAGAAAAACACTCTCAACTTTATTGCTAAATGCTTGGATAAAAAATGCAGCTGGGTGATAAGAGCTTCAAAAATTGAAAAAATAGATAAATTTATTATTAAAAAGTTCAACAAAATCCACACATACAGGATGGACGTCAGATTAGCAGACCAAAGATAAGTAACAACAACTCTGGTTACTAACTGCATAAATTCAAAATACCAGACTGTCAAAATTATATACTCGCCAACAGATATAATGAGAGACATGAAAGAAGAATACGACATCAATATAAACTACATAAAAATATGGAGATCAAGAGAAAAGGCACTTCAAATGCTAAGAGGTAAACCAGAAGAATTCTATGCACTTTTACCAACTTTCCTATCCATGATAATGACAACAAATCCAGGATCAATTGTTGACCTTGATACCAAAGAAGACCACTCATTCCTCTATGTCTTCATGGCACTTGATGCATCAATAAAAGGATGAAAATATTGCAGACCTATTATAGTAGTCGATGGCACATTTCTGACAGGAGCATATGGTGGCACACTGCTTTCAGCAACAACACAAGATGTTGTTGGTAAAATATGTCCTCTTGCTTTCTCTGTTGTTGACTCTGAAAATAATGAATCTTGGGAATGGTTCTTCAGAAAAATCAGACATGCTTTTGGGTGTATAGAAGGAATTTCTATAATTTCTGACAGACATGAAAGTATATAGAAAATAGTTCAAGAAATATACCCTGAAGCAGCCCATGGTATTTGTATATATCATCTTTTAAACAACTTGAAAAATAACTTCAAAAAGCACTCAAAAAGCATCAGGGATTCTTTTATTCAAGCAGCAAAAGCATACACCATTGAAGAGTTCGAGTACCATATGAATAACTTGGAAAGGACTGATGAAAGGATAACCCAATACCTGAAAAACATTAGGTATCATAAATGGGTTAGACCTTTGTCAATCAACAACAGATACTCAGAAATGACTTCAAATATAGTTGAATCATTGAATGCGGTGATTAACAAAGCTAAAGACCTACCCATAACAGCATTGTTATAGTACCTGCATACTTTAGTGTAAGAATGGACTTATTCAAATAGAAATCTTGCAAAATCAACATTCAGCAAGCTTGCTAAAAGATCACAAGATATTATTAATGACAACTACATCAAAAGCCTAAAGCTACAGGTAATATTATTACTCTTTTGCTTAATATTAGACATGTTATTTTTTATTGCTGTATCAATTGTTTATCATTCTACAATTACTTTTCATTCGATATTTATTTTTGAAATAGTTCATATTGTATTTAATGTTGCATTTCATATTATAGTAACAAAAATAAATAAAAAAGAATCAAAGAGAAATAAATAAACAACAAAAAGAAACAGTCACACTGCTGTATTTTTTTTTCCTCATTTTTTTAAATTTCAATGCAGGTTAAACCTTCAAAAAAATAAACATTCACTGTGTATAACTTGAATACAATATTCATTGTCAAAATGGAAGAAAAAAAATGCACATGCAACAGGTTTCAAATCGATGAGCTACCATGTTCACATGCACTTATAATATTGAAGCAAATGAATCAAGATCCCTACAGATATTGCTCATATTTCTACACAAAGCATGCACTATTGGAAACATACAAAGAAACAGTATATCCAATTCTAAATCAAGTAACATGGAAAATACAACATGAAGAGCAATATATATAAGTAGACCCACCGCACAGCAGAATAAAAGCTGAAAGACCAAAGAAAATAAGAATCAGAGCACCATGGGAGAATGAAAATAAAACAAAATGTGGAAAGTGTGGATAACTTGGGTACAACAGAAAGACATACAGAAATGCACCCAAAAAAAGTTAAAAAGAAATATTTCTCCTTTTTATAAGTCAAAAATTTTTCATTCTTATTGTAAGAATTTAAATATTTTATAAATATGATTATTGGTACATAATTTTTAACATTTCAGATTATTTTTGTTGTTTTTTTATTTATTTGTTCATATTAATGTCACTAACAGTGAGAATTTAAAAAAAAATAAGAAGAAACAAAAAAGAAACAAGAAGAAACAAAGAAAAAATAAGAAGAAATAAAAGCTTAACATCAGTGAAAAAACCAATAATAACACTTAAAAAATTTATTTGTTCATATTAATATCACTAACAGTGAGAATAAAAAAAAATAATGAAGAAACAAAAAAGAAACAAAGAAGAAACAAAAGTTTAACATCAGTGAAAAAAATAACAATAATACTTAAAAAAATTCACAAAAAAAAAAATAAAACTTCTATTAATAAAAGTAAATGTGAATTACATAAATTCAAAATTAATGTATTAAAAAACAAAATGAATTACAATAAAAAAATATAAAAAATACTAAACAAATAACTTCTAAAATATCACTTCTTCTTCAGCTTCCTTTTCTTTCTGATCTTCCCAGTCTGCTCTGACTCACTAACAATTTCACTATGTAGCTTTATCATACTATACCGGTACAGTGATAATGCAAGTCTTGATCTATAAACCTCAACATCAAAATCTTTGGAAATCTCCTTGCCATGAATAAAGAACTCAGCAAATGCACAAATAAAAGCTCCACAATCACTGAAAAAAATATTCAAAAGATTAAATTAATAATAAAAAAAGAAACAAGAAAATAATAAAATAAAAAAATACTTACGCAGTTTGCTGAACAGGTAAATTAGAAACAACTTCAACTCGTAAAGGTGTTTCATGACCAGAACCAATTCCCATCTCTTTAAAAAAAATTGGCAGCATCACACTGTAAGCCTTAACAACTTCAGCAGTATAGTCATAAGTATCCTTCAAAGAATTATATACATAAACAGACAAATCCTTCATGTTCAACCTTAGAAGAATCCAATGCTCTTGAGAACTGATATGAATAGGGAACAAAACATGCTCAACATCAACCCAAGGCTTTGGCAACAGCATCACATCTCCTAATATATACTCAGTCACAATATGATTATAAAAAAAATATAAAATTAGTTTATGTAAACTGAGTATAAGCTTTCTGCAAATTTTTATCAAATAATGCATCTGTTGTTGTGAAATTAACAGTGCAACTTCTAAAAATTTTGCCCCATTTTTTAAAATAATAAAAAATAACATCAATGTGCTGCAAAAAAAAAAGACGAAAATAAAAAAATAATAAATAAAAAATTAAGAAACGTACAGAACAACTGATGAGCTCCCCAACATAAAACAATGTATGAAACCATATTTTTTAAGAAATTTCAGTAACATTGAAGTTGAATCCAGGTTTCAGAACCTTATATTTGTCAGAATACTTCAAAGTAGACCTAAAAAGAAAAAAAAATATATTAAAAAATAGATAATCTATGAAAAATCAAATATATAAAAAACACAAATAAAATAGTTACTTTTTCCGCTTGTAAGCTCCCTCGTCAATCCATTTGTTAAAAATATAAAGTTCTTCAAAATCAGGAGCACCATTAACCCAATCATCAAAAGGCAAAGGTTTATAACCAGACTGGCCAATATCCTTTAAGCCTGCTCCTGAATCAAACTCCTTAACAAATGGAGATTTAACAACCACACTAGGCTTAATAACCCTCCTTGCATCCAAACTTTCAGGAGGTTCAACAAATTCAGGTTCAACATATGGAACTACAGCTCTCTCTAAATTTTCATATACATTAACAGGTTCGGGTGTAACTCCCTACATAAATAAAACACAAATAAAATAAGAAACAAAGAAAAAAATAATAATAAATAATGAAAGAAATAAAAAGAAACAAAGAAGAAAGAAGAAGAAACAAAGAAGAAAGAAGAAGAAACAAAGAAGAAATAAATAAGCAACAAATAAGTAATAAATAAGCAATAAATAAGAAACAAAAAAGAAACAACATAAAATTTACCCTTTTCTGTACAAAACTCTTCACAATATTATCAACCTCCTCTAGAAACGTATCATAAAATTCAGTATCAGAAGAATCAGAAGAGACACCAATTCCTGAAATATCTTTTTTTTTCTCCTCTTCAAAATCTTTCTTCAAATCATCCTCTTTAACATTTCTCTTCAGCTCTTCTTTATCCTCCTTCTCTTATTCATTTTTCTTCACATCTTCCTCACTTCTCTTTTCTTCCTCTTTATTCATCTTATCTTCTTCATCAGCACTCTTTCTCTCTTCAACAGCATCCAACAGAATATCAAAATTATCATTTCTATCATCTTCAAATTCCTTATCACTTTTATTTTCAGAAATAACTTCATCATTTTTCTAATCCTCTTCATCTTTATAAACATTAAAAAAATTATGTTTAAGAATTCTGTTCAACTTCCTTTCTAAATTAGAAAAATTTTCATCTATCTTCCTTTCTAAAACAGAAAATTTTTTCTCAACATAAATTCTCAAATAAGCAATTTCTGCATTAAACCTCTTCTCTAAGTCATCAATTTTCTTTTCCAAAATATCATCCCTCTCACCAACAGTATGACCAATGCTTGATGGCTCTTTCTCACCAACAAATTTTAAATTTCTTAGGCTTTCAGAGGATAAGTGACACAAAATCATCTCCACTATCCACTTTTTCATCATGGAGAGCAGATACATTAGCTTTTCTAACCTTTGGTTTCCCAAAAAACCTATTTTAATCCAAAATCTCCTCTTCAGCAGCAGTTGATACATTATTACTCAAGTTCAACTATAAAAATAATAAGCAATAAAAAAGAAACAAAAAACAACAAGAACCAACAAAACCTGAAAAAATAAGAAAAAAGGCAATTACCTAAGAAGGAGATAAATTCAATATATTTGAATTCAGCTTCTTGAAATTTAACATATAAGAATCTCTCCAGTTCAACATACGAGGAATCAAACAACCATCATGAACAGCAAATACACTGTCACAATAACCGCAGCATTCATAAAACCAAACTTAGAAAGCCAATGGAAAGCCAAAAATATGATAAAAATAATATTCCACTCATTTCTTTGCAGCCCCAATCAACCTTCCCCTTAAAGAATTCAAAGTAAAATTAAAAGCATCTATTCCTCAAGGATACTCATTATACAATCCAGCATCAACAACATCAAAATATTATTTATCAACAAACTTATCATTGGGACCAGAAAATAAAAAATTACTAACAAAGTAAAGAACAACCAACTTCAATGCATCCTCATCACAATCAAAATCTGCAGAAAGAAAACGGTCTTCAATATCACTCATATTCACTTTTGAAGAACCATTAAAAAATTTATCAACCAACTTATTCTTCAAAGATTTCCCAATCTTCTTTCTATCAAAATCATCAACACATTTCAATCCCATCACAACAGCAAATTCAGCAATAGAAAACCTTAAACGAAAATCAGAAATGGCAAACTAAATTTTATCAGATTTAGGTTGACATACTTCCTTTAGAAGCAAGCAGTGAAGAACCTGAGGCTGCACTTTAATATTCTTCATGTCCAAAAAATAACCAAAACAACTTTTCTTAAATAATTCAATATGCTTATCATTCATCTTCTCCTTCAAATGTAAAAATATATTCTCATTCACACAACAAGAAACCCTACTCATAAAATGCTCACTTGCCTTAGTATAATACTTCCATTCCTGAAATAAATAATGACAATTACATTAAAAAATCAAAACAAGCAACAAAAAATAATAAAAAGAAACAGCATTAGATACAAAGAAATTAAAAAAAAAAAGAAATAAGAAGAGACAACAAGAAACAGAAAGAAACCCGAAAAAATAAAAAAGCAACAGAAAGAAATAAGAAGAAACAAAAAAAATAACAAAAAAAATAAGAAGAAACAAATAAGCAACAAAAGCAACAAGAAGAAATAAATAAGCAATAAAAAAATAAAAAGAAACAAATAAGCAACAAAGTAGAACAAAAAAAACCCTAAAAATCAAAACAACCAACAAAAAGAAATAAACCTACAACAACATATACACCAACAACAAGAAGAAACAAAATGAAACAAAAAAGAAACAAAAACCCTAAAAATCAAAACAAGCAATAAAAAGAAAAAAAAAACTACAATAACATATACAGCAACAACAAGCAATAAAAAATCTAAAATTCAACACATACCTTAGAAGAGTTTTTAGTAGAGCTTTCAGGAATGGACACAATCTTCATCTTCTTAGAAAATGTACACCTCCTTTTTTTTAGATTCACCGTCGTTCTTCCTTTTTTTAGACACAACGATCACTTTAGATAACAGAGAATCCATAACAGACTTCTTTCGAGAGGAAGAAGAAGAATGTAATTTTTTAGAAACAAAAACACTGCTATCTTTTGCCATAACAACTCAAATCAACACAAAAAAAAAAACTAATTAAGAAAATAAAAAACAAGAAGAAAGTCAAAAGATGAATAAAGATAAAAAAAAAAAAGCAGATAAAGATGAAGAAAACAAAACGACGAGAAAGAAAAAAAATTGACTAGAAACCACTGATAAATAAAAAAAGACCATAGATAAAAAACAAAAAAAAAAAACAGACCAAAAATGAAAACGCAAAAATCCGTTATGAAAAAATAAAATGGACCGAACCAAAAAAAAAAGGCTTGATCAAACAGACATTTTTCTAAAATTTCCTCTTAAATCTTTAAAATATCTATTTAGAAAAATAGAAACGAAATATTCTTTTTAAAAAAAGAAACCTTCAATTATTTATCATGGCCGAGTATTTTTCTTATATGAAATTTTATTATCATTTTAAATTGTAAATTATATTTCAAAAGTCATATTCAAGATATATATATATATATATATAACGATTCAATATATTTCTGACGCTATTAATTTTTTAAATTATATCTATACCCCATTAATTAATTATATTAATATTATACCATTCTGTCATTAAATTTTTCTTAATGAAAGTGAAATTTTCCCTTAAGTTTTTTTACTTCCCCCAATGTTGGATTAAAAAAGGAAGTGGCGAATAAGGCCAATAATATATATATATTTTTTTCTCTTTTAGAAGGTAGGCCTACAAACCTAGGAGACTTATCCAAATAAACAGTATGCTGACTCAGCATGGACACTATCAAATGGATAAGAATTTTTTGAATAAGGAATCACAACTAATAAAAAGTAACCATTTATAACCCTTGCATTTATTTCGGAAGAGGATAATTTTTTTATCTCCCTTAAAAAAATATTATTATTTTTTATTAAATAAAAATAAAATAAAAATTATTTATTTATCTAAAATATTTAAATAAATGAAGAATAATTTAGAATTTTTTGAATTAAGAGATTGTGCTATTCATATCTCTCTAAAAGAGATAAATTATTAATTTAAATCACATTATTTTACTATATGAGGGCGTAATATTCTTTTATGAGAATCATCCAACAATGATTTTTCTAAAAAGTATATTTATGTGTAAAATTTAATTTTTTAATTTATTTATAATATTAATTTGTATTTGTTATTTAAATCATTTAATCTCTTTATTAATAAAAAATTAACAAATATTATACAATCCAATATAATACATTCCAAATATTGAAAAAACTTCATCCATAGCATTTTTGTTAGAGACTCATCCAAAACATGTTAAATACTTACATCACCCCTTCTAATATATATCCAAGTAAATTCCCCTCTATATAAGCCAAGCCACCCAAAAATTTTCACATTCGTTCCTCAAATCTTCTTCAAGAAACACCACAAACATACCTTATTCAAATCCTTCCTCTACTGTCCAAATCCAATCCTTATTGTATATATCTCATCCATACCTAAAATTGTAGCATCAATCTTACCAATAGAAAAGAGCTAAACAACCCAAAAAGACAAATTGAAATGGCTTCAACTCTATCATTATATGAAGTATTGGGGATATCAACAAATGCAAGCTGCCATGAAATTAAAGCTGCGTATCGCAAACTGGCAAGAAGTTGCCACCCTGATGTTGTATCAGTGAATCAAAAGGAAATGTCAGCGAATGAGTTCAAAAAAATTCATGTAGCGTATTCAACGTTAGCAGATCCTGATAAACGTGCCAACTATGACAAGGATCTTTACAGGCATCACCGTCCCTCTTTTAACTCCGCAAGAATGGCTGCAGCTTCTGGGTTTAGCATACGTAGAAACTGGGAGACTGATCAGTGCTGGTAGTTAGCTTTGGATATGTATTATGTTGTCTAAATTTAAGTTAGTGTCAGTAACTTAGCACTAAAGGCTGCTTAATGCTCTTTTATCTTCGTTCTTCATGCTCTGAAATCATGTTCCTTTTCTTCGGACATAGTTTACACAGTAGAAAGAACAGAGGAGATATGATAACTTTGTAGAGATGTACTTGGTTCTTTGTAATTTAATTAATAAATATATAAATTTTGTTTATAATTCCATTTTAAGTACCAACGGAGAAAAAACTGTAGAGATCTCTATCTAATTTGATGTGAATTAATCGAAACTCCTACAGCTAATGAATATCAAAAATAATTATATTAAAAATAAAATTATAAAGTACTGTGCCAAAAACCAAAATAATGGAGATGTCATTCCGGCTTGATATATGAATTAGTTGGGATGTTTGCGAATATCAAATATCAAAAATAATTATACTAAAAATAAAATAGTAAAGTACCAATGTCTAAAAATAAAGTTATAAAGATGTTAATTTGACTTAATTTGTGTTTAATTAGTCGGGCTCTTACAATTATCGAATGTATTTAAACAGTACTAATGCTATATGGCTTTGCGCAAGTTAAAAAAGAATGGTTTAAAAAATAAACAAAAAGAACATAATAATATAGCAGTGTGTTTTTAGAATTGGACCACACTGGCTAATTCGACCATTGAAATCGTGTGTTGATCAATAATTAAGTTGGATAGCTATCATTTAACTTTTCTTTGGTTGTTAACGTTAAAAAGAAAAAGAAAAAAAAATCATCAAAATAAAAAAAAAACGTTAAAAAGAAAAAATTATTTTTCTTTGGTTGTTGGTGGATATGTACATATTTAAAATATTTTTCATTTTTATTACTAGATTTTAAATGTTTATTTTTCTACTATTGGGGGAGGGGGCGAGGAGAATGAAATCTGCTTTCCACATTTGATGTCCACTATTATTTGACATTTGGTTCAAATATTTTTTGATATTGATTATAACCAATTTTTATCATAATCAAGCAATCAATTAAAAGCACAAACCTTATACATATTATAATTACATTTATTTTGCTAATGTAAAAAATACTTTCCTTATGAAAGTAATTTTGACCTTTATTTTCTCTAACAAATATAGAAAATTCATAGTCAATAAAATTATAATTTATTTTGTAACAATATTCTGAATCCCAATCAAATTAAATGAATCCGAGAACAAAAAAAAATGGTTATCAAAATAATTTTCCTTTTTAAGGATGAAAAAAACTAGATGAATGATAATTTAAGAAACCACCAAGTCCAATCAAAGTAGCTCATGCCAATTTAATATATAACTTCAATTGTTTCACTTCCAACTCAACTAGTAGATTATTGTTGCTATGCTGGCTAGTGCTACTGCTGGAAGTAGAAAATAAATCATACTTATATTGCTAATTTCTTTAACATCAAGATGAACTTAAGATAGTGCTATTATTATACATAATAAAAATCTTTTTAATACATCCTCAAATTTAACATATACAATCCACCATCTATTATCAAGACAAACTTAAAGGTAAACCCCAAAGACTATAAATAGAGTTGATTGGAGCAACTTCTTCTAGACACCAGGTGGATTACCAAAACAGGTCTTACGAGCTACTACTGCTAAAACTCTGCTGAATCTGAAAATATTTTAAAATAAGAGTGGTGAGTATAAGAATACTCAGTGAGTGGTCTAAAAATAAAGTATAATAAAGTAAAATGGGAACACTAGCTATTTGCTAAAATAATTATAAAGCCGTAAATACAACTGCCTTGAAAAATAATCATTTAAGCTGCTGAAATAATATAGTACAATATATATGCATAAACTGGTTTATTGCTAACTGAAATAATATTATGCCTTAGCTATTCAGTTGCCATAAAAGCTGAGTTAAAACTGAAATATAACATTCATAAAAATACTATCCCATACACTCCTTAAAATGTAACCTAAAGATTATGCTGGATTTCTGACACATTGGGCGCAATGATGATATTGGCAGCCCATGTGTATACATATATATTACTGGTCATATGCATGCGCAGAGCTAAACCACCCAGTTGTACACCCCAAAGGCTATATGCACAACCAAGCGTTGTCCCCAAGACAGTTGCTAGATAATATTACTGATATAATCGTATACATAATAATACTGCTGAGATATAAACCAGCCATCATGGTGCAATCTGAAGGGTACATATTACGAGTGTATAGGTTTGTCCATAAAATCAAATCATTCATATATATCAAACTGCTAAGAAATCATACTTGCTGAATCATAAAGCTGATAAAACATACTTGCTAAATCATAAAGCTGATACTTATGTATTACTGAAAAATATTAAACATATCCTTGTTTAAAATTACTTTTATTATCTCAACAATAATTATATGCCATATGTTCCCAGTTTCTTATATAGAAGCTAAGTAACTTGTAAAACCATATTTGCAAGCTGATAGTCAATAAAAAACTATTTGTAAGGAAACATCATTTATTAAATCATATGAAATATATAAATAACTTTACATATATAAATATATATGTACTTAGCTTTAAAACCAATTTTATATACATATAACCTCTCACTTGGCTTGCTGAAGCAAAAATTAACTATTCAGCTCTGACCTAGGTTCTACAACTGGAGTTAAAATTGCTCCTAACATCCAGAAGCAAAAGTACAAGAATATAAGTTAAACATCTAAATTCTACTCAAATTAATTAATCTACGGGTAAAAGATATGGTATAGGACCCGAAAAATGGTTCAAAATTGCTCAAATTAGGGTTTTGGGACTCAAAAAGCCCACTGAGGCGCCTCCTTAGTGCTCACACCGCCTCAGCGCACTGAGGTGCCTCCTCAGCGTTGAGGCGTCGCCTTATCGCACTGTAGACAGGTTCCTGCATCCGAAAATGACCTTTTTTGCATATTTTGACCAAAATTCAGCACCAATTCAACATCCAAGCAAGAAAAATACTTAAAAGGGTATGTTCTAGAATAAACAAAGCTTTTAACTTTACAAAACAATCAAAACATCAAATTCTATTCAAATTCAAAAACTTAAAATTAAAATAGTTTTACTTACCAAAAACACTTGATTCTATAAGCTTGAATCAATGCTTGATATTGTTAAGAAAGATTTAAGGAAAAGAAAAGGAAAGAAAATGAAAAAGAAATGAATAAGAAAACATAAGAAGAAGCTGGAGGCGGTAAGAAGAAACAAAGGAAATGGCTTACAGGAGAAGCCCTTTTTTTTGGCAAATATCTTAGGCATAAATTAACCTTTAAAACTTATTTCTAAATCTATCTATAACCCAATTAATTTATAGGGTAGAATATTACAACTCTTCCCCTTTTAAAAAATTTTGTTCTCGAAATTTGCAATACTATTCTCAAATGTTCCTTATGCTCCTTCATACTTCGAGATTACACTAGTATATCATCCATGAACATAATCATAATACTAGATCAAATAACACTTAAACATCTCGATCAACGATAGTTAACATACCGGCTTCAACTCCTGGAGATGCCAATATTTCACCTTGAGTCATTGCAAAAACCCTAGCTTGAGCTAAAGGTCGAATTTGCTGGGCACTTTGTCCTTAGTGAGATGTTGCAGTAATTGCACTACCTCTACTAACATTAGGGCTAGAATCAGTGGCAACCTGCATATTCAATAGGAACTTTTTACTACTACTTTGATTCCTAGGAACTGTAGTTCCTCATCTCGAACTACCGAAATGTAACAATTAAGGGCAATCTCTTTTAAAATGCCTAATTTCTCCGCACTCAAAGTAACTAATTGATCTCTTCCTACACTCTCCTTCATAAAACTTGTCACAATTCATATATTATGGATATGTGAGTCCTCTCAGGTTATTTTGTGGCATACCACTCCAAGATTGTCTCTAAGCACTAACAGAGCTACTAACTAGATGCCTTATAGAACCTTGACTCATCTGAGACTAATTAGCTTGTTACCCTATGCTCATGTATGAACCTTGCCCACTATCACCATAACCAGATCTAGGTGGTACTGTGTTAATCCCTTTGCTGGTTTGCTTATCACTAACATCTTGAGAGGAACTTGAAATGAACCTTTTATTCTTTTATTCTAACTCCACTTCTTCATTCCTTGCTTTATCAAAAGCAAGCATCTTTTGAACTAGCTCTCGAAAATTATTCCCTTTATACCAAGCTATTCCAGTTCTCATATAAGCTTTCAGTCCACTTCTAAACCTATCGCACTTGATTTTCTCTGAAGGCATAATCTCAGCAACAAAGCGATAAAGATCTTCAATTTTATCTGCATATTCCTTGACTGACAAACTACCTTGGGTCAACTTAAAGAATGCCTCTTGCTTGCCTTTCTTATAACTGCCAGTTAAATACTCCTTATGGAACTCCATAAGGAATACATTCAATGTCAACCCCTCACCATAAAAATGGTGAACTCTAGTCAGCCAATCATCTGCTAATCCTTTCACAAATCCATGAAAATTCTGCACTTTCTCAACTTCAGTCAATCCTAAGATAAGAAAAGCTTTCTCCAACTTCTTCGACCACTCATCAGTTATTCCTCCATCTAAAGATCCTCTAAAATCATACGTATCCAATTTACGGGCACGATCTACTATCATCTAAGGATCTTGATATTGCTCTCGAGCAGCCATAGCTGCCATAAAAGCCTAAGTCATCAAAGCTCCCATACCGGCATGAGCCTGAAAATGAGATACTGGCTATACTGGTTGAGGATCAGGTGGAACTGGTGGATGAGCTGGAGGTAGAGCAGCTAGATACGCTCCTAATACACCACCTGAGGTGGAATCCATATATTCCCCTCTATTAATAGACATATCATCTACTCTTTCAGGACGATCTAGAAGATTCCTATGAGGTTGGCCAATATCAACACTTCTAGCGATGCGACCACGATTACTACAACCTCTACTACCTCTAGGTCTCGGCGGCATTATTCTATAAAAACACAACAGAATAGAGTCTTAGACTTCATAATTCTATTCCAGAGCTAGAACACTGTATAAACTGTTAAACCTAGACAAACTACTAAACCTAGGCTCTAATACCAAAAATTGTCACACCCACTCCGCTAGCTAGTGAGCAGGCGCGACATGCTATACTGGCTAGTGCTACTACTGGAAGTAGAAAATAAATTATATTTATATTGCTAATTTCTTAAACATTAAGATGAACTTAAGATAGTGCTATTATTATACATAATAAAAATCTTTTTAATACATCCTCATATTTAACATATACAATCCACTATCTATTATCAAGACAAACTTAAAGGTAAACCCCAAAAGACTATAAACATAATTGATTGGTGCAACCTCTTCTAGATACCAGGTGGACTCCCAAAATAGGTCCTACGAGCTACTACTGCTGAAACTCCACTAAATAAAAAACATTTTAAAATAGGAGTGGTGAGTATAAGAATACTCAGTGAGTGGTCTAAAAATAAAGTATAATAGAGTAAAGTGGGAACACTAGCTATTTGCTAAAATAATTATAAAAATGTAAATACAACTGCCTTAAAAAATAATCATTTAAGTTGCTGAAATAATATAGTACAATATATATACATAATCTGGTTTATTGCTAGCTGAAATAATATCATACCTTAGCTATTTAGTTGCCATAAATGCTGAGTTAAAACTAAAACATAACATTCATAAAAATACTATCCCATACATTCCTTAAAATGTAACCAAAAGATTATGCTAGATTTCTGACACATTTGGCGCAATAATGACACTGGCAGCCCATATGTATACATATATATTATTGGTCATACGCATGCACAGAGCTAAACTATCCGGTTGTACGCCCCTAAGGCTATATGCACAACCAAGTGTTGTTCCCAAGATAGTTGTTAGATAATATTGCTGATATAATCGTATACATAATAATACTGTTAAGATATAACACCAGTCATCATAGTGCAATCTGAAGGGTACATATCACGAGTGTATAGGTTTGTCCATAAAATCAAATCATTCACATATATCAAACTGCTAAGAAAATATACTTGCTGAATCATAAAGCTGATAAAACATACTTTGTAGCACCCTCAATGTACCACATATACATGTCCACAATATAATTCCAACACGTGGCATAAGAAAAATTTTCATAACTATCTTATAAATAGTTTTGTACAACGTACATAATATACACATTAGTACTAAACATACATGATGTTTTGATGAGTGTGAAAAACACATGTTTTAAGCACTCCATTCTATTGCATTTTAGTTTCTTTTAGTTGCATTAGTTAGTTACTTTGTAGTTAATTTAGTTAGTTTAATTGTTTTATCTTAATTAATAGTATTTATTTGTTTTT
>CATIWO010279025.1:0-25355 GCA_949673435.1 Macaranga tanarius | reverse complement strand
AAGTGCAAAGTATGTAGTTAAGGTGTTTGTTAAAAGTCCTAGGTGAGAGTGGCTTTGATAATATGTGTTTGTTACCAATAGAATGTTGCCACATAGTCATATTTTTTATTATTAAAAAATTATATATATTTTTTACCATGTTATTGTCTACCTGTTGGAGGTGTCCACGTCAGCATGAAGGTTGCTGACGTGGCACGTCAGTGTGCCTATGTCAGTGCTCCAGTGAGTGATTAAGTAAAAAAATGGCTGGAAGGGCTTTAGTTGCAATTCAATAATAATTTAGGGAGTTTTTGATTACGAATTAAATGTTTGGGATGGTGATGGACTATGAGTCAAAAGTTAGGGACGGTCTATGCAATTTACCCCTAATCTTGACATGCCAAATAGAATAAAAGAAAATTATTTGTATTATGAAACATTCAAATATATAACCTTATATATATTCCAAATAATTAGATAAATAATACAATCATTAACATTAAATAATTAAAATATATCAAAATTATTCAATATTCACATATCAAATAATTTAAGGGATAAGGTGCAAATTGGACCTTTAACTTAGATTTAAAGTTTGCATTGGACCTTAGTATTTTTTTTGGTCCTATTTGGACCTTAATCTATTAAAGTTCAGTTATATTGGATCCTACTTTAAATAATTGTTGCAATTAAGTCCTAAAAATTAAATAAAAATTTAACTTTAATGCTAATTTATAAAAATTAGTTCCAATAACAATAAGAATTGATGAAATTACTTTCAAAACATATATTTATAACTTTTTAATTTTTTTAAGGATTTTTAAACTTATAGAAATATATTTTTTTAATTTTTAAAAATTAAAATAAAAGTTATAAATATTTTTTATAGACCTAAAAATTTTCAAAAATTTTAAAAATTTTACAATCAAGTGATATACATTCAAAAAAAAAAAATTAAAATTTTTTTATACACGTATTAATTTTTTAAAAAATTTTAAATCTAGAAAATTTTAACAATTTCAGAAATTTTAAAATTTTTTAAAAAATTAATAAGTGTATAGAGAATTTTTAATTCTTTTTTAAATGTATATCACTTGATTGTAAAAATTTTAATTTTTTAAAAATCTTTAGATCTATAAAAAATATTTTTTAACTTTTCTTTGAATTTTTAAAAGTAAAAAAAATATATTTCTATAAATTTAAAAAATTTAAAAGCATCATAAATATATACTTTGAAAGTAATTTCATCAATTTTTATTATTATTGGAACTACTTTTATTAATTTGTATTAAAGTTAAACTTTTATTTGATTTTTACGATTTAATTATAACAATTCTTTAAAAAAGGTTCCAATATAACTAAAATTTAACATATTAAGGTTCAAATGGAACCAAAAAAATAAAGGTCAAATGTAAACTTTTGAGTGAAGTTGAGGGTCCACTTTACACCTTATCCCAATATTTTAAATATATATTATCTTTTTCATTTACTGTGATGTATACACCTACAAAATGGAGTGGACAAAACATTCTTTATCATTAAATATGCTTTGCTTACCTTGTATGGTATTTCTCTTTTACAAGGTTTTTTTTTTTTTTTTTTGAACCATGGTATCCAGAGTTTAATGGGTTTTAACTAATCTAATTCGATCCGGGTAGAACTATAAGGACGACAAAGGTCTTCCAACAACTATTTAACGTTATTGCATTTACTAAGATTCGAACTTGAGACCTTAGCGTAAGCGAGAACATCCCCAACCAGTTGATTCCAATGGTCGTTACTGCTTTGTTTTTTTTTTTTTAATTTCTCTTTTTACAAGTTGTTTTGTTTGTTTTTCCTTTTAAGTTACACGTTTCAATCAACCTCTTTTGAAAGCAACCTCCTAATGAAAAGACAAAGATATATTCATTTTTCTTAATGAAAAGACAAAGATATATTTATTTTTCTTCGAGTGGAAGTTTTATTAATTTTTGGCCTGAAGTGTCAATTTGCCCCTTGAACTTAGATACAATGACCAATTAACCCATAAATTAACTTTTTGGCTAATTATCCCACTAACTTGGCAAATCTTGTCAATTAACTTATATTTCCTTTATAGCAAAGTTCAATTTAGTTCAAAATATTTTTTTAACTAATTCACCCAAAACTTTTATATATTGACTAATTAGGTCCAATTCGTCAAATTTTACAATATATAATATATGAATTAATAAAAATTAAATTTAAAGTTTTTAATTTTTAGGAATGTATATTTATTTTAAAATATAAATTAAAATATAAAATATAATTAATTTTAAATTATTTTACAAAAAATTAAATAAAAATGATCAATTATTTATTAAATTTCAAAACTAAAAAATGAAGTTCCATCTATTCAATTCTCTATTACTACTGAATAGCACTGGTATATATAATTAAATAATTTTAGAGTAAATTTAATTTTATTATTTTATAAAAAAATTTCTATACTTTTTGTTGATAGCTCACATTGTTATTCTTTATCTAATTCACCCAAAATATTTTAGAAATTAGTAATTAGATTCAATTTATGTCACATTTATAAATATATAAGACATATAATTGTAACGATAAAATTTTTGAAAAAATTTCAAATAAGAACTTTTTTTAATTTTTCTCTATTTCTTTTTATATATTTAAATTTTTGATATTTTCGATCTTTTATTTTTATTCACGTACTTTTTATATCTCTTAATATCTATAGATGAAAAATTAAATATTAAATATAATAATTTTAAAATTACATGCATAATTATTTAATTATATACATAAGTATCATTCAATTATAATTGAAAACTTGAATATATGCAATTTAATTTTTAAAAAATAAATGATAATTTTGATTTATTTTTAGTAAAAATTTAAAAGTTACTTATTTATTTATTTTTTTTTATGATTTTATATTTTAAGGTAAATATATAATTTAAATTAAATTAAATTGAAAATTTAAAATTTAAAATTTAAAATGTCAATAATAATATTTTATTATTTATATATAGTTAAAAATTTTGATGTTTTCAACCTTTTACTGACACACTTTTTATAACTTTTAATATCTATACATGTAAAAATTATATTTTAATATTATATTTTTTATTTTTATTTTAAAATAAATATTTATTTCTAAAAAATAAAAATTTAAAATTTAGTTTTTACTAATTCCTATTTTATATATCGTAAAATTTGAAAAATTGGACCTAATTTAATCAATATATAAAAGTTATGGGGTGAATTGGTTAATTTATGAGTTAATTGGCAATAGTATCCAAGTTCAAGAGGCAATTTGACACTTTAGCCTTAATTTTTTGTTTGTTTTTAATCATTTGAATATATTTTTTTAGACCTACTTCAATGAAACAAGTTACCATTCAAATATTTATTTATATTTTATAGGCTTAATTTGTAATACCCGCCTTCTAGTATACGTAATTCTGACGTATACATTGCATTTTATACATAGTAGAGTAGTAGGCTTAATTTAAGTTGGATATATATATATATATATATATATTTTACTGTTCAAACTGCATACCTCACTACATTACCTCATATCAGAAGCTTGATACATAGATCGGGACTATGAAACGCCGAACAAGGCCAATTCTTTAATTGGTATCGTTTCCTCCCAGGTTATTAAGCACTTCTGATACCTACCCTCTTATGTGGATACCCACCTCGTGGCATCTAATACTCTAACTGGTTCAACGAAGCATAAGGTAGGCTGCATCTTTCTGCATCTTCTTTCCTTTCTTTCTTTCAACAAACTATCTGTTTTCAGATCCTGTCAATAATCTGGTATATATATATATATAAATAAACTCTAAGCCTTTGAATTTAATAATTACATTATTTAATTTCTATTACATGGAAAGTCAAAGATAAATTAAAATCTTTTAAATAATGAAACTATTTCTTGAGACATTTAACTATGAGGAAATATTTTTGGGGTAAGCAAGTCCTTTGCTTAACTAGTTAAAAAAAAATTGCACGAAAAACTTATTGTTATATATAAGGTACTTAGATGTATATTCTTTAATGTATTGATTTATAAATTTTTCTTCCTTCCAAATTTGAACTCAATACCCTGAAATGTGAAAATACCTTATAATGAGCACAATTATTAAGTTATATTCAAACCCTGAGAGCAGTGCTAAATTAGTTTAATATTTGTTAAATCATAACTTCAGGCATAAAACTTAATATGATCTAATACTAAAATTTATGACGTTGAAGAGTAAAATAAAGTCAGTGATTGTTAACAATATAAAATTATTCTTGGAATTAAACTTGAAATGTGATAAGTGTATTGATTGCATAATACATTGAATCCATGTAAAATGATCAAATCATAAGAGCACTATTGCATACGTATTCATCAGGTGTAAGTTGATATTAATACGATACATATATAAGTATATGCAATGTATAATGAGATATGAGTAAAGATGAGGTATAGTTGACCAATAAATTAATAACTATATTTGGGACAATACATAAATTCATAATGCCTTTGTAGTGAATTTATGTGGTTATATGTATGCATACAAACTTTATGAGATGCAGTGATATGTGATATAGTAGGTGCAAACGGTACCAATGAGAAATAATTTAGTAATATAGCTTATATGATATGTGGATCTATAATAATTAATAGTAATGTGCACTATTATATATGAATAAAATAAAGTTATGATGAAATATTATAGCTTTATATACCTAAGTATGTAGTGCAATGTTCTAAATTTTATATGCACAATACAACAAAATGTAGTGACAACCCAAAGAACTATGATGATTATCATTCAATAAATCTTGAGCTATGAAACCTCGGAAGGTAATAACGAGAAATTATTTAATGATCCATGTGTTTAGACATCTGAAACATTTTTGTGAGAGATATTTATTGAGCACCCTATTCTATCTTTAATTTTATATCTTAATACTTTATTGGTTAGACTTTGTCATTAACTTGCTTATTATATAACACATGTTTATTGTGTTCTCATTCATTTACTAGGTATTTTTCTTGTGAAAATACTCACCACTCTTATTTCTTATTTTATTCCTCTAGAGTGTTAGTTGGTAATGAGTAGCCATATGAAAGTTTGTATGGTTGTTGTTAGCTATTCAGGAGATGTTATGTGATAAAGCTCGTTGAAAGATACATATTGCTGGGGAATAGACGTTGAGTTGCCTAAAGACTATTTATAATTTGTATACATAAGAGTAGTATGTTAAGTTTGTTAACTGATACTTTGTGTTGGTTATATATATGTACTTAAAGTTATAATCGTTTATAGATTATATTAAATAAATTGGTAAGAGTTAAATGGAAATGTTTATTTCTAGAATTGATTGAGATTTTAGTATTGAGATAATTCAAGTCAGAAGTTGTAACATCCTACCCCAGAAACTAATTGGTTGATAGATGGATTAATGGACTTATTTATAATAGAAATAAGTTTAAGGACCTTTTTGGTAGTTAGGCTTTATTTCAGGGGTCAAAATGGATATTTTTGATTTAAAAAAAGGAGTTACTGTAGCAACCTTCCTTCTCTACATTTCTTCTTTTTTTGCATATCACCATTTTCTTTCTTCTTTTCTTTCTTCTTTTCTTTCTTTCTTTCCTTTTCACTTTCTCACCATTTCTTTGTGTCAATTATCTTTAAATTTCTTTCATCAAGAATCAAACAACAAATTCAGAGTTTTATTTAGCAAATTCAAGATATATATACATAATTGTTGGTAAGTTAATGTTTATAAACCTTCAAGCTTTTGGATTGTTCAAAAATGGATGTTTTGATTGTATTTTGAGTTTTTATACTTTGATTTATCAAAAACAGACCCTTGATATGTTTAGAATGGTGTTTAAGATTGTATTAAGTTGATTTTTGGTGTTTTTGGTTGAGTTTGGACATGTTTCTACATTTTTTGGACCATCAGGCGACGCCTCAGCACTGAGGAGGTGCCTCAGTGCTGTAAAGGCAGCGCCTCAGCACTGAGAAGGCACCTCAGTGCTCTAGATGCAGTGCCTTAGCACTAAGGAGGTGCCCTCAACACTGAGGAGGCACCTTAGTACTACAGAGGCGGTGCCTTAGCACTTAGGAGGCACCTCAGTGCACTGGGGAGGTACCTCAATGACCTTTTTAGGTCTCGAAAACCTAATTTGAGTTGTTTCAGACTATTTTTTGAGTCCTATAACATATCCTTTAGCCGTAGATCAACTTAAATTGAGCAGAATTGAGATTTTAGATTATGTTCTTATGGTTTTACTTATGGACGTTAGAATCAGATCTGGTTGAAGCTGTAGAGCCTAGGTCAGGGCCAACCAACTAGATTTTGGCTCAGCAAGCTCAGGTGAGTGGATATATGTGTGTGTGTGTGTGTGTGTATATATATATATATATATATATAACTGATTTCGAAACCAAGAATATGTTTGTAAGGTTTGGAAAAGGTTTTCTATATTTTAACATCTGATGTTTCCTTACAAATATGATGTTATCAAGTATTAGTTTACAAAATATGATTGTATAAGTTTTCTTGGCTTTTATATCAATAAATGGGAACATGTAGCTTATGTTTATTATTAAATTAGCAAAAAACAATTTTAAGCAAGGACATGTTTAATATTTTATTTCAATAATTATAGTCAGCAATTTTATAAGTATCAGCTTTATGATTCAGTAAATTATGTTTTAATAGCACTTTGAGAAATGTGAATAATTTGGTTTGACGGACAAACCTATACACTCGTATTATGTACCTTTTTGATTTCATCATAATGACCGGTGTTTATTCAGCAGTATTATTATGTATATGATTATTCAGTAATATTATCTAGCAACTGTCTTGGGAACATCGCTTGGTTGTGCATATAGCCTTAGGGGCATACAACCAGGTAGTTTAGCTCTGCACATGTATATGACCAGCATTATCAATAGTAATATGTATACATATGGGTTGCCAGCATCATCATTGCGCCCATTGTGTCAGCACAATCTTTTACTTACATCTTAATGAGTGTATAGGATAGTATTTTACGAATGTTATTTCTTAGTTTTTATAGCAATTGCTTAGCTATGACATGATGATATTTCAGCTAGCAATAAATCAGTTTATACATATGTTTTACTATGTGATTTCTGATAGAAAATAGATCAACTTATGTATATTGTTTTTATGTTATTTCAGTAGCTTATTGATTATTATTATTATTTTTAAAGCAGTTTTATTTATACCTTAATCATCATTTTAGCAAATAGCTAGTGTTCCCACTTTAATTTATGATACTTATATTTAGTCCACTTACTGAGTATTTTTGTACTTACTCTTTTATTTTAAAATATTTTTAGATCCAGCAGAATAGCATTAGTAGTAGCTAGTAGAACCGTTTGGTGCTCATGCAATGTCTAAAAGAGGTTGAGCCAATTTATTCAGAATCTGGACTTTTGTATTACTTTTAAGATTTAACTATTAATTAGTTGATGGACTTGTATTATGTTAAATTTGAGATTTGTTGAAAAAGATTCTTAGAATGTATAATGACAACATTATCCTAAGTCCATCTTGATGCTTAAGGTTTAAAATTCGTTTCTAGCATTAGCATCAGCTCAGCATAGCATGTCGCGCCCGGCTCTATAGCTAGTAGAGCGGGTGTGACAAAAGTTGTACTCTACCAGATCAGTGTTTGAGTTAGATGATTTAGTAACTATTCCTTGCAACTGGAGCTGTAATACTAATGTTCATTGATTGTCTTATTTTATACGTCCATATAATCTTTTTTATTTTTTTTTGTAATTTGAATTTGTTGTCTATTAGGCATTAATCATCCTTTGAATTAAGCAGAATGAATTAATAGATGAAAATTTTATTCGATATGAGATTATGATGATATGCATTTTTATACTTCCAATTTTATGTAGTGTGATCTATATTCATGAGTTTTTGATTTCCACATTAGATCATTTCAGAGGTATAGTATTGCATTTCTAATGATCTTATATAGCTTGTAGTCCCTACCTTCCTATATGGAGTTGCACATGAACAAGGAAGAATCTCTATGTCATGCTAACATCAAAAATACAATAAAGCAAGTTGGTTTCCGTTGTGTATGTCAGTCTTGCATGCTAATTTACATTGCAATCATAGGGGGTTGTTGTCATTCCTTATTTTGGCTATGAATATATTGAAAACTTACACACCTAAAGTGTGATGCTAGTAATGTTACATCCTTGTAAAAAGCATGTAAGTGGGATGAAGTAAGTAGTGAATCAGTGAAGAAAACTTGGTTTAAGGTGGTAAAAAATGATATGATGATATATTGTACAAGCTACGAATCGAAGGAAAAAAGGAATGTATTATAGCAGAAGATATATAGGAAAGCTGGCAGCAATATTGAAATACCCTTGAATATAAAAAAATATGAACAAGCTGCTAAAAATCATCATACTGAGAAAAGTGGACAAGGCACCGATCTTTCCACATATACAAGCAGCTCTAAATTGACAATTGGATATTACATTGCTTTAGTAAGAATTTTAAGCTCATTTTTTTAACAAATTTTCTCATTTTTTTATATTGATCAAACTAATGAATTAAATGATGGAATTTTTTATAGAAAAAGGAGCTGAATTGCCCCCCTCCCCCCCACGCCATTTGAATTGTTCAAGAAAATGCACACTAAAAAAGATGGTACTTTCATTGATAAAAGATCTAAGGACATCAACGAAAGATTTTTGGTTTTGCTATTTAAAACAACTTAACAATTATTTTCAAATAATTAATCTTTAATGAATTAAATATAGAATGCTATGGAAACCATGGTTGCATCTGCTTCTCAGTAGTATGAAGGGTCTATGGAGCCTGTGGAAATCGATATAAACCAGATATATCTATATGTGGCTGGAGACAATAAGAAGAGGTGAGTATATGGCCTTGGCTCTCAAGCATCCTCATTTTACCCTGAAACTTTCAGCAATTCCTCTATCACTTCAAGCTATGATTTTGTATCCAATAAGCATTTCACACAACGTGTCGATGAAGTAGTGGAGTAGAAGTGGAATTATGAGTTCAAGAACTTTAATAAAAGATGAATAATGATATGAAAGTGTATAAAAAGCAAGTACAATGCAAACTTAAGGAGAAGATGGATCAGTTTTTGTGTATGTTTTCATTGTCTCAATCCAACCCCCAGCTTCCAGTTTTTACACCTCCAGATCCAACTATAGGTCTCGATCATATTAAATAGATTATGTAACTAGATTGATCATATTGATTAGTTATTACATGTAGGTTTTTTAAATTACTGATACTGTAGTGAACTTGGGTTATTTTTATTTTGTTTACTTTTAGCAATGTATTATGTATTGAATTTATATTTGTTTTGCAATAGATGTGTGATTTTATATAATTTATAAAAGTATCTTATTTGTAATATTTTAATTTAAATATATGATTAAAAAAATTTATCAATTATTCTATCACTATCGATAGAATTTATGTCACTAAAATAAATGTGAATTTCAAGTTTTAGCTTAATTTAGTGACGAAATGGTCTATTTCGTTGCTAAAATAGCAACAGAATAGTCTTTTCTATTGCTATTTTAGCAATGAAAAACTACAATTCGTCATTATTTATGATGACAAAATATTATATTCTGTCGCTAAACTAACGACAGATTTAGATTTCAATCGCTAAATTTTAGCGATGGAATATAGTAATCCATCGCTGAAATTTAGTGACGAATTATATTTTTGTCACTAAATTAGCAACATATCATTTATTTTTATCACTAAAATTTAGCGATGAGCATTTTATCGACCAAATTTTTTCTGTCACAATTCCATCGCTAGGTAATTTAACAACGAAAAATTCCATTGCTAAATTGGTAGTTTTTTATAGTAGATGCCGATGGAGAGGGGTATCATAGACTAGGCAAAGTTGATTCCTCATCTGGAACAAAATTCACCCATGAATAAGACATTAGGGTTCAAATATAATGTCAGTAGGAGCATACTTATATAACACGAGACATCTCCGTACTACCCAAATGTTGAGTATTGTTGGCCCTACTATGTTGATTCAAAGTTTATTTGGAATGTGTATCATAATGAACCAATCATTACATGTAAATGCAATCACAATACATACACACAAGCACATAATAATAGTTATATAAGATGTATGAATATGACATAGTATAATGTACATAATATAACATGGCATAATGCATGAACATTGCAAAATGAAAGTAATATATGAACTATAACATACAAAATATGGTACATGGCCACATGTATATATCATATGATCATATATGTCCACCAATGGCATAATAAGAATATAAGCATATTATAGTAAAAATAAAGATATGGTAACTTAGATTATGGCATAACATGGCATTTTTCAACATATTATACATGGTAATATGGCAACACTATATATGTGCATGGACATGACATATATACAATAAACATATCATGGCAATAATGTAAAGCATAGTAAATCATGGCATGAGACAAATCTAAGTGTGGTAAATCATATCATAAACACTATACTAAACATGGCATGACATAACATATCAAAGCAATACATAGTGTAGCATACATATAACATGGTAATACATAACATGGTATGGCATAAAATGTACAAGTAAAAAAGAGTATATAAACGTGGTATTATATGGTATATGATCGTAACAAGCACACATAACATAAACACGTATATAATTAATAAAAAATATGAAATAAATACATGTATCATGAGTACAAGAAATATAAATAGCTAATCGTTTCACCAACACCTCTTTTATTTACTTTTGATATAAGGGTCCTTGCACTTGAACTTGAGCCATGGTAAAAGGATTTTATCTGAAAATTTGTTTAAAAAACAAAGTTTAAAAAGAACTAATTAAAACATGAAATAATGTAAAATGGTTGTAAAACAAATCATGAAATATGGTAGTGAAGAACGAAGAGTATGTGTTTTTATTTGAAAAATTAAATCATAAAATTAAAAGAATTTCGGCTTTTGAAAACTAGCAACTTGAAAATATGGATACATTTATCTTGCTATAGGAATGATGCTTTAGATAATCAACTAAAAGAAAATTATCAATAATAAAAAATTAGATAATAAGGGATCATATTAACATAATATAATAGTAGTATATATATTGTATATAGCAATATATCTATAATTATAGATTTAGTAACATGATAGTAATAATATAGATATAGATATAGATATAATTAGAGATTGAGATTGGAATATAGATAGATAGAGTTAGAATGAGCAATAAGAATATTAAACAAGCTATTAAGTGCTTGTAAAGCGAAGATCATGAAAAATAGATGTTAGATGTTAGTAAAAGTTAGCAAGAGTTAGTAGTTAGAGCTTGAGAGATTAAGTAAGATATATATTATGCAATAATATAAAAATATTTTGGTACAATGCATGATACACACAACAATTAATTCTGAGGTGCACACAAATACAAATGATGCATGAATTTGGGGTACATGCAATAATAATGTAAAATTCAGGATACATGCAAGAATGATAGTGATGTAAGCTAGAGTGCACACAAATAATCCTAATTGAACTAGAAAGGAAGCATACATATAATAGTGATATGCATCAAGCAAATGAAATGTAATCAAGCACATGAAATACAAATGGGAATATAAGATTAAAGCATCAAATATAAAAAAAATATATATATGTTAGTAACATATAAAGCACACTCGAATAAATAGAATTTAAAACTTGAATCGAATATTAGATTATCAACCTAAAGCTAAAGTAATGCTTTAGATTAATAATCATCTTATAAGCACATTAAAAAACACAAAAAAAAAAGCAAGTTTAATGATTAAGTTTGGTCATGACCTTATCTATTTATGGGATTATTCAAAATGCACCCAGGCCTTTATCAGTCTCAATCTTATCAAGCTCAATTATATCTCCATCTAGCATTACGTGAGCGGGCCGATTTTTGCTGGGTATACAAGTGGCTCACGATTACGACACTGAGTACGCTAAATACTGTCTTTCAAAAGGGCAGAGCAAGAATCCTTTTGAGATACCTGGAGAAGCCTTATATATTTGGAGTCGTAGTCCGATCACGCTCGAAAAATGGGAGATAAATCCTAGTACTGTGCATAATCCACATCCCTTGTTAAAGATTATAGGTTCAAAAAGTAGTTTTTACTAGACTATTTCTCATTATACTCAACCTAGTTTACTTGGCACATCACCCTAGTTTTAGTTGCATGATGTTAGACAAATGCCATATATTTGACACATCCATAATATAACAAAGATAGTAAAAGGTAATAAAATAAGAAAATGGGATTAAAAAATTATAAGCCCTTTTGACAGAAAACACATACATCAAAAAATAAAATAGTAAAGATAAATCTAAAGTGTAAAATATTCATTCCGACAGCATACTGGCTAAGTAGAATGGTCCAAAGAAATATAAAAGAGCACCCAAAATATAAAATAAGCAAAATAGGAGCAAAATATGCAAAATTCCAATCAAAAGGAATATATAGATATAGGGTAGGGCGTTTAGGATCACATAATTATCTGATAGCCTCAAAACATGCAAAATACTCAAAACAATAAGGGAAAAGTATAATAGAATAGGAATAATGACATAAACACCTCAAATACCTACTAAGAATCAACTAAGAATGTGATTTTGGCCATTTAGTCATCGGTGCAACAAAGAAGTAGTGCAAAAGTAGTAAAAGGAGATAATAGTGCGTTTTTAGATCATATGGTCACCAAAACGTATCAAAACCAACAAACAAATCAAAGTAAGTTCAAATACATCAAAAGGGAAAGAATTAAAGCATGAAGCCTCATGGGATCACTATTATTAATACTAAATGGTATTTTGATCTAAATGGTCATTAGCTTAGAATTTTTAAATTAACAAACAAATAAAGTAAAACAGGAAAACTTTAGGATCATGAAATCACCTAAGCAAACCAAAAGTGAAAAATAAAAGAAAATAGATTTAAAAAAGCTAAATAGGATAAAAGACATTTCTTGGGCTAATGAGTATTATGAGGATCTCTTGTTCATTAGGAATATCAAAATAGTGAGATCATCAATCTCTAACCCAAAATAATACATAAAATATCACAAAGACAAATCAAAAGTAAAGTCCTTTAAGATTATAATATTACCCAAAGACATCCAGAAAAGAAAGCAAAAAATGCACACAATGACAAAGTGATAAATCATTATAAAAGACCCTTTTTGGCTAATAGGCATCATAAGGATCTCATATCCATTAAGGACATTTTAAGATAGTAAGGTCATTGATCCCTAGCCTAAATAATCCAAACTAGCACATAAACAGACATGATAAAAAGGTTTAGAATAAAAATAAAAATAAAGTTTTAAAAGTAATATATTGCCCTTATGGATAGGAATCCATGTGAACAAGACTTGCTAAAATGAAAAGAAAATAATCAACAAAACATGCAAAAGAATGCCAAATAAGCAAAATATGCAAAGGATGCAAGAAAACACTCCCGAATATATTTCACCACTTCTCCACCATCTCCATCCAAACTACTTCAATGCAACCAAATCATAAAATAAACAAAAAGAAGAAGGGGTAGAAGAAGAGAATGCAATTATAAAGCAAACATGTAAAATAATTGGTTTTGGGTCCTCAGGTTGTTTCACTAGGTATAATTAAAAAGAAGTAAAGTGCTTAAGAAGATGAATTGAAGCCATCATAGCCAAAATTTTGGGATAAGATGAAGTGAATGCATTTGGTTCATACCTTTTAAAGTATGCTTTGACAAAATTAGGGCTTAGTTTGGTTAAAATTTCAGGATTTTAGTTTGATAATGTTTTCTCGCGAAGTGCTCCAAATGCCTAGGGTAGGACATCCTAAACTAAGGTTTTCGTAACTTTTTTGGGTGTTTCTGCAGTGTCCAACTATGTTTAAAAGTGACCCAGGTAATATTGAGTATTTTTCAACAAGCTTTGCTTTGCTTTCTCTTGTTCTTGGTTGAATACATTATCTTGACTTATCAAAGGAGTGATCAACCTTTGTGGCATTTTTAAGGTTAGTGTTTAAAGAACTTAGTTTCCTTAGGGTTCTAATCTTTGATTATACAACTTATTTTCTAGCGTTCTGAGTACATAACAAATTGATTCATTAGTTTTTAAAGCAGGTTGTCTAGCAGGTTCTTATCACCAAGGGGTTTGAATTTATAAGAATTCATGCCAAAACCAAAGGTGTGCAACCTTAACCATGGGCAAGCGCCCATAGTGACCAAGGGCGTGCACCCTTGGTTAAGGGCATACTTCCACGGATACGCAATCCATGGGCGCAAGCTGTGGGCCTTATAGGCTTGAATTTCATGTCTTTTAGGGCCTTTCAAAGGGTATTTAGGTTATTTTAAAATGTAAAACTTGGACGTTTATGTATCTTGGGAGGTTGGAATGGCCTTTTTAGAGTTTTGGATAGCCAAAGCACGCTTTCAAGATCTTCACCATAACTTTGATTCATGATAACCTTTTGAGGTTGGCTATTGAATTTTGGGTCTCAAATATGGACTTTTAACTTAGTTTGAATTGGCAATGTGACCCCACTAACATCCTACTGCTCGGCCTTATCATCCTTATTTTCCTCTAAAGGATCTTCTTTGACCAACCAATTAAAGAGTGCAAATTAGCTGTGAAAAATTTATACTTAAACATTTATTACGTGGAGCAAGCAATATTCAACATTAAAACAAACTTTGTTATATGAGGCAAATTAAGACAAAATTTAAATTAATAACTAACCACAATTATATGTTGCCAAAGGAACTTTGTGATAAATTCATTAGTGTTATTCCTGTTTATTTTTAATGGGTATGATTAATTTAATTTTAGTTGTTAAACTTGGTTATGTATTCTTTTCTTAGTGAACATAAAATATTTCATTTTTTTTCTTTGTTGTTAATTTTTTTACGTTGTTTACTGATTTCTTTGTAAAATTTAGGCATAATTCATATGTCGCCTTATGTTCTTGGCAGCTTTTATAATTTAATATCTCTACTTATACTTTTACTATTTATAACCATATTCTGCACAATAATTGAATAAGTCAAGTGCGCATTGTTCCATCGCTTTGACTAAACCACCAGATAAGAATGCCACATATGAAAATATTAAAAAAAAAATTAAATTCATTGGTAGAACCACATTTCACTCTTCTTCTCTTATCTCCTCCTTTTTATTAACACCACCATTGCCTTCTTGTTTTCACTCTTTGCCAAAACCTCTCCTCTATAACCGTAGTTTTTATGTCAATGTGCCTTTTTTCAATTAGAACGGATTCACCTCTCTCAATTATTTATTTTTTAATCAATTAACAACTTCAATTTCTGAACCTTTAATTTCAAGTAAAAATCTAAGATGCAGGTAGAAGATACAAGTACAAGCCTGGAGCATTGAATGACTTGTTCATCACTTTGTTTTAGAATAAAATGGTCAAGGTGAGTACAGTTGAAATCTTAAATTTATATAGACATGTATGCTCTAATTGCTATTAATTTTGGTTAAAATTTTGACATGATTATTGTTTCGTTTAAAGAGTGATAATAGGATGTTAGATGGGATTCGGAGAAGCCTGTATATGATGTATTAATAAAAGTCATTGGTATTAGGGGATTGGAGGGAATATAAAGATTATTTTGATATAGAGTTAGAATGCATGTACTATAGCTTCAACTCGATTGATGTATTTGAATTAGATTTAAGTTAGGTCATAAGTTGCAATGGCAGTGAAGGTTAAAAGTGGTTACAATTCTTGTTTATAGAATAATCATACCGAAATCTTATTATGCCAAATCTGTAAGTGCGTGGAATTTAATAAGTAAAATAGTATGAGTAGAGATCATTCCCTTAAGGACTATTAATCTATCTACCTATCAATCTTATTTCAACTTGTCTAAATCTTTGAATGTGCATGTTTTCTAACTAATCTAAAATTGAAGTAGAAGAAAAAATGCAAAAGAAGTCAAATTATAAAGTTGAATGCAAACAATTAATGATCATAAATTTCTAGGAATTAATTCACCTCACACTCACCAAGCTATCCAAATTAACAATTTAATTAGCAATGCATATCTTGAGTTTTCTAAAAGCATTAATCAATCTTTCTCAAAAAGCAAATAATTAAATTCAAAACTATCAATTAAGGTAATAAAAATTCAATTCTCATCATAATCTAAACACCTAAATATCAAGATCATAAATGATTAAGAATAACTCAATGGGAATCCACTCAACTCGTATTATCTCCAATATTGAGCAAAATAAATTTAGATTTATAGTTCGATCAGAATTATTATCTCATAATGCATAACTCTAATTAAAATAATGTTATTGGTGATCAAGCAACAATAAGCATTAATCTTAATAAACACAATATGTAAAATTCTAATGAATTCATTAAATTGAAAGCTTATATCATGTTTAGATCCTCAATCCCTAGCAAAAAGGAAATTTAGCCTAACATACTAAAATTAAACCCAAAGAATTCATAAGTTAAACCTATAAGTAAATTACCAGAAAAAGGAAGTAGAAGAAAATAATATAAAATAATGTTCATCTCATCTTCGATCTTTAATTATCTTACATCTCGAATGTTCTTTAGTATATCTTGTTCCTTCAAAGGTGTCTTTCGAATACCCTGAAACTTATTTTTTAGCCTCTTTTTATACCCTTCTAAAATTACCCTTGAAATCCTCACAAAATCTGCATAAATTAGGTCAACACGTCAAGTAATTACAACTAAAATTGGTCATCCTACGACCACACAAAGCTCTTATGATCGCAACAGAAATCCTAGGCCTTCAAAATTTACGATTGCAACATTCCCTGTGATTGCAATAACAACTAATTTCTTATCATCTTGCACTCGCAACCTCACCTGCGATTGTAACAGCTTCACTTTCTCTATAGCATTATTTGAACTCTTTTTCTTACTTTCACCAAGTGCCATTTCCCTATAAAAGAAGATAAAAATATAAAAGTCTATCATTCTTAAAGGAAGTGTGGATCATGCAACAACTAAAAGTGCAGAATTTTTAAATTTTTGATTACATGCGATATTTTCATCAAATATAAAACCATATCCATGTACTAAGATCATATCACATGATAAATACATATCTAAATATGCATCAAAGACAACATTTTATATCAATAACCAAGTCATGCAATCATAACACAAGACCTAGAAACTAAGAGTTTGGTTAACACTTACAAAACTCTAAGTTGGTAGCACATTTGACAAACTTTGGTAGATATTGGTCTATAAGCTCTAAACTCCCCAAATATGAAGCCTCTAGCTTGAAACACACAGATTGCATAATGAAAACCTCCGTGGTTAGTGAAGCTCTAGCCACAAGCCTCTCCTCTTTGACCCAAGGTGCTTGCAAGAACCCCTCCAAGTTTGGATGTATGGAACAAGGATGCAACCTCCAATGGATGATGGACTTGAACTTGTACAACTCTTGTACACCAATGGCTTTTACTAGAAAGCACACAACCCTTGTGTATATTTGTATTTTCTATACTTGAAAAAGAAGAAGGAAGAACACTCTCTAGCATTTTTTTCTCTTTTGTAAGAATATCAAATTTGCTCTCAAATGTGCATTAGCGTTAGTTAGAAGTTCTTCTAATTTGTCTCTACACTCTCCACTAACTATAAATAAAAATCAATTTGATAATAGCTTGAGTGCCTCACACTCAAACCACATACATTGCCATAGCTTGAGTGTCTCACACTCAAGCTACATGCATTGACATAGCTTAAGTGTCTCACACTTAAGTTGTATGCATTTAATAGATTGAGTGTCTCACACTCAATCCATATGTATGGCTTTGTTTTGCAAGTGAGTGGGTTGTATTTGGTTACATGGATAACCTTAGCCTTGATATCATTAATACTTAATGGATTTGAGCTAAGGTTAGGGGCATATGGGCTTCTCTACATTTAGAGAAGGCCCACTCCATACCAAAAGACAACTTATGGGCTAATTTAAACTCTTTAAATAAAGCCCATCCTAAGTCCATTCAAGTCCATCTTTATCAATATATATGGTCCATCTCATGGCTCATATGTGAATACATTAGGAGGCAAATATTAATCTAGTTCTTGAACTTAATATCACATATTAAATCAAGTCCAAATTAATATTTATTTAATTACAACCAATCTTTGAATTTAGATTTGGGGATATGCTAGATCCCCGTATAAGCACAAATCTAATTCAATTAATTTAATTGATTAATTAAACTCTTTAATTAATAATCAAATTAATATTAATCTTCATAAGTGCAACTCTTGTGTGCATAACTTACTAGGTCCAAGTCTAAATGACAATGAAAAATAATATTAACACTTAATATTATGAAAACACCTTTCCATACTAAATGTAAAAATCCCAATTAATCACATTTAGTTTCCATAAGTCGTGAGTGACCCCTAACATAGATGTCACGGCTACCCAATTAGAAATGAATGCCATATATAGATCCACAAGAACCATTAAGATAATTACCATGCACTAAATGTCCCTTTATTACAAGATCCCGATATTGGCTAGAGTCACGGTTTAGTTAAACTCTTATTGCCTTAATCATATGACCTCATCTTAAGTTCAATTCTCGATAAAACATGACTATTATTAGAAACTCTTTTCTAGCACCGAAACTCTTTCCGGGTAAGTCGAGTTTGACCTGGCCATGTACTTATTTATCAAGAGTAACTTAGATAGCATATGATCTTATCCCAGTTCACTCAAAGTAATGAATTCCATCTTAGTCGATCACTCGTCCCTACATATAACTGACTAGAGCTACCACAAACCATATACCCATACATGGCTAGCACAGGTATATAAATGGAAACAAACTCTAACCAACCATATGTGGATGACTGTATCGCCTCAGGTCAAAGGACTATACGCACCATTATGTTCAAGATTGTGATTGTTGACAAAAGTGAATATCCATTCAATCATAAATCTTACGTCACAGTTTGATCCACCCATCACATGAGTATCCACACGTCTATTTTGATATCTCATATCAAATAGTATGAGACTTACTACCTTTTACTATCGATATCACATACCGATCAAGGAAAATAGATAGATGTGATAGTTTAGGGATTAATACTACCCATATATTAATCCAATGACTATGAATATTTATAATATATATACTAAATGAGTTTATCACTCATATTATCAACTCTTGATAATAAACTCATTTAATATAATACTAAGGGTAAATACTCAAATAAAATTAATACTTAATTTAAATGAATATTATTTTATAGCCATAAGGATAAATATATAATGCCTACATACATGAATGACTCTAGAGCACGTCAATACTAATAATCTCTCACTTGCACTAGTGTCATTCGATATAATAACTAAGACTCATCTTCTCAAGATGGTGGTCTAACTATAGCTGTGTAAGTGCCTTAGTGAGTGGATCAGCCACATTATTGGCTGAAGCTACCTTCTGCACAAGCACATCACCCTTTCCAATAAGTTCTTTGATAACATGATAGCGCCTTTCAATGTGTTTGGATTTCTGGTGAGACCTCGGTTCTTTTGCCAAAGTGATGGCTCTATAGTTGTCGTATAAGAGAGGTACTGCCAACTTAATGGAAGGAACAACTTCTAGTTCGGTGATGAACTTCTGAATCTAAACAGCTTTCTTAGCAGCATTCGATGCGGCTATGTACTTAGCCTCTGTAGTGGAATCAGTAGTGATACTTTACTTGGAACTTTTCCAGCTCACTGCACCTTCATTACAGGTAAAGACAAATCTAGAGATAGACTTTCTATCATCCACATCTGATTGGAAGTCAGAATCTGTGAAACTTGTAAGCTGTAAGTCACCTCCTTCATAAGTCAAGATTAAATCCTTAGTCCTTCTCAAGTACTTAAGGATAGCCTTAACCGCCACCTAATGCTCCAAGCCTGGGTTGGATTGAAACCTGCTAGTCACACTAATAATATAGGCAATATCGGGCCTAGTATACAATATAGCATACATTAGACTTCTTATCGCCGAATCATAAGGAACTTTGGCCATCTCCGCCATTTCCTCAGATGTTTTAGGCGACATCATCTTGCAAAGGTGGATACCATGCCTAAATGGTAACAATTTCATCTTAGAATCAAGCATGTTGAACCTCTTCAACACTTTTTCCAAGTAAAGACTTTAAGATAAACCTATCATTCTCTTTGATCTATCTCTATAGACTCGAATGCCGAGAATATAGGTAGCCTCTCCTAAATCTTTCACTGAGAAGATCTTAGATAGCCATACTTTCATAAAAGTCATCATACTGACGTCGTTCCTAATGAGAATTATGTTATCAATATACAAGACTAAGAAAGTGAGTTGGCTCCCACTAACCTTCTTGTAAACACATGGCTCATCTTCATTCTTAACGAAACCATAAGAACAGATAGCCTCATCGAAACGATGGTTCTAACTCCTCGAAGCTTGTATTAGACCATAGATTGATCTATTAAGCTTGCACACTTTTGAGCTTTCTTCGGATTTAAAACCCTTAGGTTGCTCCATGAAAATTTCTTCCTCAACATAACCGTTAAGAAAGATAGTCTTAACATTCATCTTCCAAACCTCATAATCATAGTGTGCGGTAATAGTAAGAAGAATCTGAATAAATTTAAACATGGCTACCGGCGAGAAAGCCTCCTCATAGTCAATCCCTTGCCTTTGGTGAAACCCTTTCACTACAAGCCTAGCTTTGAAGGTCTCTACCTTCCCGTCTACACCAATCTTTCATTTGAAGATCCATTTACACCCAATAGGTACAATATCTTCATGTGGATCAATAAGTGTCTAGACTTGGTTAGAATACATGAAATTCATCTCAATTCTCATTGCCTCAAGTCATCTTAAAGAATATTTATCACATAAAGCTTCTTCATATGAAGTTGGATCATCAACATGAATGCTTTCTTCATGAATATGCAATTCTTGAATATCATAGAGAAAATCGTATCTCTCCGGAGGATGAGATATCCTACTAGATCTTCTAGGAGTCGGTGTGATGACATCTTCAATTGGAATAGGCTCTTCGGGTTAATCAACATTCATGTGATCAAATTGTTGGGTTTCTTTAGATGACTCCTCATCTAACATTATCTTCCTTCCTTTATCATCTTCCTTAAGAAACTCTTTCTCAAGAAATATAGCATCTCTACTTACAACAACAACTTGTTCAATAGGAAGATAAAAGCAATATCCTAAACTATATGTAGGATATACAACAAACCTTCCTATAATTGATTTTGTATCTAACTTGTACGATTTCAACTTCTTAATAAAAGCCGGGTACTCCAAAATCTTAACATATTTAAGACTTGGTGCCTTACCATACCATATCTCATATGGTGCAGTAGAAATGGATTTGGATGGAACTCGATTAAAGATATAGGAGGTCGTTTGGAGTGCGAAACTCCAAAGTGATATGGGAAGATTAGTGTAGCTCATCATGGATTGTACCATATCCAATAGGGTACGGTTATGCCTCTCGGATACACCATTCAACTGCGGTGTTCCGGGTGGTATGAGCTGTGATATAGTGTCATGTTCCTTAAGAAACTCAATGAACTCGATATTCAAGTATTCACCTCCTTGATCCGATCGAAGAGTTTTAATACTCTTCTCTGTTTGATTCTCTACTTGGGCCTTAAACTCCTCAAACTTTTCAAAGGTTTCACTCTTGTTCTTCATAAGAAATAAGTGCCCATACCTTGATAGATTATCTATAAAGGTAATGAAGTAGTAGAAGCCACCTCTAGCCATTTCCTTAAATGGCCCACATACATCACTATGTATGATTTTTAACATATTATTGGCTCTTGCCATTTGTCCAATAAATGGTGATCTAGTTATCTTACCTTGAAGACAAGCCTCACAAGTTAGATCGGATGTGGATTCAAGATTGCTCAAGATTCCCATCTTTTCCAACTTCGTGATCTTATCTTATGCAATTTGACGTAATCTCAAGTGCCATATATATTTGGAGTTAGAGGTATTTTCAATTAACATTGCATTCGTATTAGATTGAGGCTCAACGTTATTAAACATATTATCAACATAATACAAATAATGTATCACATAACCCATACCAATCAATTTATTTCCAAAATAAATTTTACATACATCTCTACCAAAAAGGAATTCATAACCCATACTAGTCAAACTAAAGATAGAGATAATGTTCTTAAAGGCATTAGGTTCATACAATACATTATTCAATAACAAAATATGATCAAACAAATCAATAGAAGTGGATCCTATAGCCTTGGCCGCAATACTTACTCCATTTTTAAGCTTTAAGGTCACTTCATTTGGCCTCAACCTTCTCTCATTTACTAGATCCTGCAAGGATAAATAAATATGAGAACTAGCACCGGTATCCAATACCCATGCATTATATGAGCTCTTAGAATATTTAGAAGTAAATAAACTAGAGAAAGTTTTACCTTCTCTATCCTTGCCTTTTCCCTTAGTCTTGAGGGACTCAAGGTACTTACGATAATTTCTCTTCCAAAGTCCCTCTCCTTGGTAGTGAAAACACTATTTTTTGCACTTGTCTTCTCTTACGGTGGCCTTGCCCTTATTTTTAGCTATCCCTCCCGTGGGCTTGACAATACTTGCCTTGCCCTTCTTCTTCTTATTGGCCTTCTTTTTAGTCCCACTAGAAGAGGAAATAAGTACAACCTCTTTCCCTTTACTCCCTTGGATAACCTTTTGGGCCATCACGAGCATATTTAATAACTCTACAAGAGTGCACTCAATTTTATTCATGTAAAAGTTGGCGATGGTTTGCCCGAATGATTCGGGAAGGGATTGAAGTATCATATCTACTTAAAGGTGGAAGTCCATTGTGAAGTCTAGACTCTCTAGCTCCTCCATTGATCTAATCATGGAGTTCATATGAGCTCCTACATCCTCTCCCTCTCTCATCTTAGCACGGAAATGCTGCTTAGATATCTCATACCTAGCAGTCCTACTATGTTCACTAAATAACTATTGTAAGTGTAGTAGGATTTTTCTTGCACTTGTGTACTTCTCATGTTGCCGATGGATCTCGATGCTCATAGAAGCCCACATTATGCAACGTGCTTACATATCATCATCCTTCCATTTTGTAAGAGATTTGTGCTCCTCTTGTGAAGCATTTTCGGGAAGGAATCTGGGTAGGCTTTGCTCTATTACATAGAGTATCTTTTCAGAAGCTAAAATAACTTTTAGATTCCTTAGCCAGTTAATGAAATTAGGGCCCGTGATCCTATTATTGTCGAGTATGATTGAAAGTAGGTTTGAAGGTCTCATGTTATCAATTTCTGCAAAAGGTAATAAGATTGATTAGTTGTATATCATTGTGATTACCATTAGATTTAGTCTTTAATCATAATGGCCTCCCACTAACTTGGTGAATCTTACACTTCATAGTAGGAAATGGAAATCCCTTATTGGATGGATTTCTAGTGGGTAATGGAGTTCTTAATGGGCCACTAGTATCCCTCAAGTACATATTGCCATTCTTGGAATATTAGTTCTCATTAAATGGACAACTCTTGTCCATCACATCTCATGTGAGGTTTCATTAATCTGGCTCCTAATATTACGGGCCTCAGGTACACCTAATTGCCCTTCTTAGTCTTTGGCATTAGTTAGGTCTATACCATTGGATCAGTTAAGTGTATGGATTTGAATACTATAAACCTTAGGTACTCTTATTTGCCATTCTTGGCCCATAGTGTATCCATACACCCACAACATCTCATGCTTAACAATAACACTACATGAATCTCTTGGGCCTTATGTACATTTCTATATATCCATAGCCAATGCCCAAAACCATGCAAGTTATTGCTCTAATGGAGAGCCTGGACCTAAATTTAGTTGGAAGATTTTTGGGTTTTTTAATAAATTAAAGTCTCACTTTGCACATTAGCCATTTTACAATATATATATCTCATACATACATTACATGGTATCATACATCCATCTATATACATATCACATACATATATAGCATGCTTCAATATACATATCACATATATACATTGAACATGCAAAATGGATGCACAAATAAGGAGTGATCATGGGTTTTTCTAATCCTATTCTAACACTTAGAATATTTACAAGTGGGCCTAGCCTATGAAAAGCCTTCATTCCATGAGCCTCCTTAGTCACCATCATCATGGGCCTTACCTCCAAGCCTCCAATGTTGAATGGGCCTCCAATTGAACTCTTCAATCATCTAGTCACAACTCTTGTGATGTACATTCAATCTTTGGTATACCAAAGCAAATTATTTACATCTTAATCTATGTAACTAATACTTAATTACATAACCATAATAATAAACTTAATTATTATTACAAACCAAAGATGTAAACTAAGTTCATGATCAATCCTTGCATGAATGACAAGCATACATTCAATTAAAATACAACTATTGCATATTATTTGAAGTAGCAAGTCAAGCATAACATGTGTATAATATTGTCCAATATGCATCTTGTGTGTATTATGCAAAAAGGGGACACTTTCAAGCAATAACTTATTAAAACTACCCAGTCTGTCACCAGTCACTGGCGACCGCTAGTCACCCCACCTGCATCTAACCACTGGCAACCGCTAGTCTCCTGAGGCAGAATGCGACATGTTTAATACAAACAATATTAATGGCTACAACACTTGCAACCATTCACATGCTCAATCACAACACTTGCAATTATCAACATTTTAGCTTGTAAATCATATGATAGATGGCTCTGATACCACTTGAAGGAAGTATGGATCATGTAACAACTAAAAGTATGAAATTTTAAAATTTTTGATTGCATGTAACATTTGTATCAAAAATGAAACTACATTCATGCCCTTAGATCATATCATATGACAAATACATAGCAAAACATGCATCAAGGATAACATTTTACATCAACAAACAACCAAGTCATGCATTTATAATACAAGACCTAGTAACTAAGGGTTTGGTAACACTTACAAAATTCCAAGTTGGTAACACGTTTGACAAGCTTTGGTTGATATTGATCTACAAGCTCCAAACTCCCTAAATATGAAGCCTCTATCTTGAAACACACGGTTGCACAAGGAAGACCTCCAACCCATGTATATATTTGTATTCTTTATACTTGAAGAAGAAGAAGGAAGAACACTCTCTAGCCTTTTTCTCTCTTTTATAAGAATATCAAATTTGCTCTCAAATGTGCATTAGCATTAGTTA
>CATIWO010278983.1:0-25437 GCA_949673435.1 Macaranga tanarius | reverse complement strand
CATCGACACGCAAGATGAAGTGGGACACGTGACGTCATGACATCATCACGTGTCCCAATAAAAGCATAAAAAAATTAATTTTAATTTGAAAACTGATTTGCCAGGACCCCACCTTCTTGATGGAAGTTATTCACACGAAATCAATTCATGTAATAACATTCGTACATGCTGCTAATTTGAATATCCTAAAGTAATTTGTAGAATTCTTTATTTAAGTGTCATTTATAATATCAAACTCCAAAATTTTTCCAATAAAAGACTAGTAAAATGAAGAAAAACAACAAGAGAGCTAGATAAAGAAAATGATGAAGAAGAAGAAGAAATTGAGATTGATTTTTTTTTTTTTAGGATTGTTTTTGCTCTATTGTATGAGTTGGCTTTATCTTCAAGATAAAATCAATTTTATCTTGAAGGCACAAATTTTCCTGGTGGCTTGCCCTTTTTTGTTCCCTATGGTGGACTTTTATTTGTTGGTACTGGTGCAGATGAATTTCTTTGTACTTATGCATCAATATGTGATGGCAAATCAGTTTTCAAATTAAAATTGATTTTATTTTTTTATGCTTTTATTGGGACATATGGTGATGACGTGGCGCCACATGTCCCACTCCATCTCGCGTGTCGACATGTTATGACAAGTTACACTCCACGTAGGCGACAGGTCAGCTCCGATTACGGAAAAATGACACTGGGCACTTTTTCGTTACTGGATTGAAATGTTGGAAGGTTTTGCGTTACAAAAAAAAGATTGGACATTTTGTTGGTATATGTCTCAAATGTTGGAACCGTGAGTGCAATTTACCCATCGCGTGTTGACGTATCATGACGTGTCACACTTGCGTGTTGACGTGTCACACTCGCGTGTTGACGTGTCATGACATGTCACACTCCACATAGGCGACAGGTCAGCTCCGACTATCGAAAAGTGGCTCTGGGCACTTTTCCATTACCGGATTGAAATGTTGGAGAATTTTGCGTTACAAAAAAAGGTTGGATATTTTGTTGGTATATGTCTCAAAAGTTGGGTACCGTGAATGCAATTTACCCTCAAGTCTAATTAGTAAAATAAGAAAATTATAAATATTATTTTATAATTATGTGCTATCTGGTCTGGTCAGACTAGTAATGGTTGGAGATAATTATCACTAAGAATGTGATGGATGGCTATTGTAAGCAGCATCGGTGAAACTTTTAGTTGACCATTGCCATCACTTCTTCTAATTCAATGTTATAAGGGAGTGACAGCAGTCTCATTGTGTGAAGTTCATTTGCTCATGGATATCTCTATCTATTTTGCTTATATGATTACGCATTTTTTGGCCACAGATATCAAATTCCAGCCTTTATGGCTGATTATTTTGACAGATATTCGAATTGGCTATCATTTCATTTTTCAGTTTGACTGGTCAGCTCAGCCAGCTTGCGTTTTCTGATTTGAGAAAAAAAAGATGGGTTTGAAATTTTAACTCCTATCATATTTAAATAAATCTAATAGATGATATTTGGATAATTTCAATTGTTATATTTAAAATTAATAGTTGAGATTAAATTTCATTTTGATTAAAATCTTTCAAATAAACCTTATTATTTTTTGTTCAAATATTAAAGAATCTAAAAAAAAATTATATGGGCTCATTATTATCACTAATTTGATTGTTGAAATATACATGAGAGCCAATTTTACCCATAATTTGGGATTTCTGTTACATCAGGAAAACTACATTTCATTGTATTAATAAGAATAAAACTCGAACTTGAATACTGTGTACTTACAACTCAACTCTTCTAATGTTAGTTTTTTACGTAAAGTATACTTGGGTTGTTATTTAACTGATTTGGTATTGGTTTGATATTTATTATTCATTGACTTGGTATTTGATGTTAAATAACTTTACAAATATGTTTAATACACACAAATCATTTATTATATATAGTATGTATCTTATAAGTAAATGCCACATTTATTTTCAAGCTAATATCTTTTATACATTGGTGTGGTTGTAGTTATCATAAATTTTTCTAGCTCTCCCATACAAGTTGGAGAAACTTATTAAATTGGAAACCCTAATTCAATGTTGTCAAGTTTGAAATTATGCTTATATTTGCTTGTAGAACACTTTGAATTAGCTTTGATAATCGTGAAGATTAAAAAAAAAAAAGTAAAAACAAAATAAATTGTTGATTTTTAGTTATGCTTTTAGAATATATATATATATATATATAGGTAATTGACCAAGCTAAACTCTAGCCTCCCTCTCTCTTTTTCTCTTTTACTTTTTTCTTTTTTTCTTCTTACTTTTCATTTTTGTTAACAGAGAGAGGGGTGATTTTTGGTATTGTTTGGCCTAAAATCACCTCTCTATACACCTTTTTTATCAATTAAATTCTAAAATAAGTGGGTATTCCACATAAATTTAGGTTTGTTATTGTTTATTTTTGTAGTTTCATAGTCTCATTGCGGTGTTTGGTTTTTACCGTCTTGTTGTGGCGTTTTTTTTTTTTTGTGTAGGTAATTCAGACAAACAAAGTATATTCGATTCAACATATATATCAGATCCGATTATAGTCGTCAGTATGTTGCAGTACTGGAGTTATATGTATTATAATCATTATAAAATTTTTAAATGTATAGGCTTTGAGTTGATTTATTATGCTATTAACTTTGGAAATGTAAATATTTTATAATTTTATCTTTTAATGGTTTTTACCGGATTTATATCAATATTTTTATTGATATATTGCTAGTTTGTATGAATGAAATTATCGTTATTATATATAAAAAAAAAGGTAATTGACCAAGCTAATTAATATCATTATAATCAATAATATTGGCTTACAAAGACGCAAATTTGGACCTGTATGGCCACCCCAGCAAAGTCACAATTGGCCTACAAGCATGCTTATGTAGCATAGTACTCATTAATTGGTGATTGGTGAGATCCTTTTTTTTCAAATTAAGCCCCGTTGTACATTACATAAAGAAGACAAAGAGGATTGTCATTATCGTTTAGGTCATGTTTATAATGGGAAGAAAGGAGGGAGAATAGAAAATAGAAGACGAAAGTTACTTTTCGTTGTTTGAAATGAGAGAGAAAAATAAGAGAGGAAGTAAAATAATGGTTATTTTCCTTCAAAAAAAATTTCTCCAAAATGGAGAAAAAGTGGAGAGAAAAAAAAGAAAAAAAAAATAACATAATTTGAATTCAAATTTAAATTATAGAAACAAAATTATTAAAATAATAATGTATTAATATCTATTTTTCATCCTTTTCATTCTCCATACCTCCAAATTCAAATAACATGAGAGAAAATAAAAAAGAAAAAATAAATTTATTTTTGTTCATATTTTTCTCTATATTTTCTTTCCTCCCTTTCCAAACATAATGTTAGAGAATTATTTTGTTGTCAATTATCCATATATTTGGCTAGCTATATATAAGATATATAATTTGTGGGATAATGATACATATCTCTATAAATAGTATTGTCTCTCATCAAATAAATACAAAATTTTACTTTTAAAAATTATTTGTTTGTCCTATTAGCAAGGGAACATTTGAATAAATGAGAGATAATTCGGACTTTTACAAGTTAAAATACAGTACTATTCATATCTCTAAGTTGAGAAACAGTACTATTCAAAAAGACATGAATCATTATCTTAATTTGTGCCATAGCTATTAGCTAGCCTATATATAACATTGCACTTTCAACGAGTTGTGCTATTCATAGCATCGAATTAATGCTATCAAATTTTGGTTGAAAGTAAATATTAATTAAGATGCAAGGCAAGTTTTGAACATATTATACCAAAAATTTCATCATATTATTATTTACGATATCAATTATTATATTTATATAGGTATTAACAGATTAATATATTAAAATTTATGAATTAGATAGGAGGGTAATATAATGATTTTTTTTTGTCTTGTCTTATAGAGTGTTTTGGTGAAGACCAAATGTTCCTTTGACTAGCACTCTTAAAAGTTGGAAATTCCACTACGAAAAAGAGTTGAACTCATAAAAATGTTTCCATTAAAATCAAAAATTGTAGAGTTAATAGTTTCTTGGACTCCTTTTCCGAAAACTAAGTAAATAAATCTTCCTTTTTCCTTTATGTTCTTATTGGTTGATTGCTCCGACTCCATTAATATCATATTCTTGGATTCAAAAAGGGAAATGATGAGTTGATGAAGACCAACTAAGCCAGCATATGCATACACATATTAATATATTTTCATACATATGTATATAGTCAAACCCACATAGAAGAACCAATGGGAAAATGGGTCAAACACTAAGAATCATCTCGTACATATATATATAAACAAAGAAAATGTCAAAAACCACTACAAAGAAAGAGAAGAGTTTGTTATCTTTTAAATACATTAATTTTTCTCCTATTCAATTAATTCTTCTCTATAAATTACTTCAAAGCTAGAAAAACTTTCCAATGAAGAATGTGTACATAACCTTTTTAACCCTATCATCCACGTGTGTTGCATATAAAAAAAGACTAATACTACTTCTCTTTTGTTTCCTTTTCTAATTAACAAATGTGTTTAATATTATCTCTAAGCTTTTTTTTTTATTATTTTTTTTTAGTCATTTGGGGAGGTTAGTGGGAAAAAAGCATGGCTAATCTTCTATCATGAAGGGTGGTTTAATTTATCATGCCTTTTCAGTTTGACTTCTTGTTTTCTTTAAATTAAAGAAAACTATAAATATATATATATAACGAGATTGACTTTTGATTAATACTAAAGAAATTATAATATATATTGGGTAAGTGAGAATAACACAATAATGGTCAATATATAATAGTATATTTTCTCATTATCAAGAGTTTCTTTTAATCATTCCATCATAGAGGTCGGTTCTAATGATCTTACAAAATGAACCTAATAATTAACTAGTAGAAACAATTGAACCAACAAAGAGGTAACAAAAAGACAAGGATCGCTGTTGATTATCTTAACATGCTAAAACTTAATTCAACGTCATGCAACAATTGAAAGAAAAATATAATAGAATCTGGGTACTTGTAAATTTAATTACGTTGACGATTTAACTTTTGATGTTTAAATTAGTTTATTTTTTTTCACGATTAATGAAACTAAAATTCACAATCTCCTACTCTAAAATATATGACAAGTTGACGACTACTACTCCACAAGTTTACTTTTTCTCAATTGAGCAAAGATTTATATAAGTTGATATAATCCTCATTACACCCCCCACTTGTATGAAAACCAAGTTCACAGCCTCCTGCACCCAGCAAATGATGGGAATAGTAGTTGTTTCAATTCCACCACAGTGGTACCCGCCAATGCCATGCCCCCACTATCTCAGAGTAAAGCTACAGAACGTGTCAGTCCCTTAGTGCATGTGCGATTGACAAACAATAAAATTTTTGTAAATGGTCCAACAAATTACACCATGCAACAACAACATCGATCTTCTTCTTCTTCTTGATGACTAATCTATAGGCCGGAGAGGAAGAAGGGGACCCTTTTTATTTGTATATTATAAGTAAAAGAAAGCTTATATACGGCATTGACTGACCATGACTCTGTGTATATGTCCTTGTTGTTGTGACCATATTCATGCCACACGATTGGCATCTTTGAACATTAATGTACACAGTCATAATACAATATATATATAGATATATATATATATATATATATATATATATATATTATCCAATTTCAATTTCTAACTTATAGCTATAGCTCTCTCATATATTGGATCTCCCTCTCTGCCTAAAAGAAAGTGTGTGTACTTATATAGACAATTTCATTCATTAGGCCAGCACCGAAAGCTAGCTACCATACCATCGTACAACATCAAGAAATATATTCCTCATCTAAGCATTTTCTTTTTCATTTATCTATAGTGTGTGGCCCCTTCTTTTTGTGTACTATCTATTAGTCAATATCATCCCTTATATTCATGTAAAATATAGATTAAAATAATCTATCTTTATATGTATGTGTATATATATGTAGGTGGTTAATTAATAATTTGTGTCGCGCCGTGTGATAGTTACAATATCATCATGCGGCACAATAATTACTATTTTGCTTTCTTAAATTCAATAATTTCTTATAAAATAAGGGACTTTCTTGTAATTTAAAAAAAATTGTATACGTATCATTATTCTAAAACTAATGGCCTTAGCTAATAAATTAAATTTTTGGGTTAAATGGTTTTCTGACAGCAGGAAAAAAAAACACTAAAACACCCATAAAATTTAGATTAGTTTAATAAAAATTAAAAATATAATGTTACAAATGTAACTAATCCGTCAATATTTTTATAGTGAAGAAGTGTCTGGAGAAGTAAGATTCGAATCTCATATTCGCCTCTTTCACGTTCTCTTTGTAATTTGAGCAAAAACAAAAATTTAACTAAAAAATTAATTAATCAACATACAGATTATAATTTCCATCAGCACAAATAATTAAAATTTAAGTTACCATACATTCACATTCATTCCCACAGTACTTGAAATCAATTTTCTCACTGTTGTGCATACAATACGATATCATAATTCATAAGATGAATTATTCATGTCCATGTTTGACAATTCAGGTAGCTCCAATTATGGAGAATCATGAATATATATTATCCAAGTTTCCACATTGCATGCATATGTGTGTAATGGAGTACAGGATCCATATATTATGCAAGGCATGTACAGATACATCAAGTTTCCAAGGGAGGCAATGGCTGCGGAATACATGGATCGTACAATGCACTAACAGGACACAATAACTTTAGGCCGCGAAAAAGCTTTATTTTCAATTTTTCATGGGGAAATTAAATTAACATCACTGTGCAGAGGCATCAATGTGGGATCCATTCCATTATTGTTTGTTAATTAAAATAAATAAATGTTGTTTTGTAGGCTTTTATTTATTTATAAAAGAGTGGCTTTCGGCAATTATGGAAGGAATCAAATAAAAATGAAATGGGGTTTTCCTTTTTTTTCAGAACTTGTTATATATGGTAAACCTTGTAGTGGGCACAGCCTCCTTTTCACTCGGCTATGAAGATAAGGGGCACTTATAATTGCTCTTTTCTATAAGGATGGTAGGTATTTTTTTATTTTCCCTTTTTTATTTTTGAAAAAGACAATCTATATACAATAATATTTCTTTATAATTATATTATTAAAATCAAACTAATTTAATTACTATAAATCGATTATGTTTGATAGGATTGTTGTCGTAAAAAATTTTATTTTGTTTGAAGTATTTTTATTACAATTGGTATATATATATATATAAGAAAAAAGATATACATAAATTTTAAAAATAAATACATATATACATAGAGTAAAAAATATATATATAAAGTGATTTTGAATATCTAAAGTTTTAATTTAATATCATTAAAATCAAAATAATTTTTATATAGAATATAACTATAAAAATATTTTACTATATGCAGGGAAAAAGAAGAAGCAGCTGGATCTTTTAGGTGCATGATTAGAGAATTGTTTTTATATTGTATTAATTAATTAGTTACTCCAGAATTCTTTATCAAAACTAGTTAAAAGCAATTAAATCTGTAAAATATTTTTGTTGCATGTTTGTTCCTTTTTATAGTGATTCTTTTGGGTTATTTATTTGGTGCATCAAGCCAACCACTATTTTCCACCAATGGGGAGAAATGGGGCGGCTTGATTGTGAAAGACGTGTTTTATGTTTGTTTTGTTTTATTCATCTATGAAGAAAATGGGTTCTTTGTGGCACATAAAATAAAATTATGCCATTGGGTAGACTACTAAGTTAAGAAAAAGTTTTATTATGGCTTAAGATGCTAGACACATGTCTTATTTATCATCAACTATTTATCGAATATATGGCACTTGGCATAAATTTATTCGACTCAAAGTTAGTACTTTGATGTTGTTGGAGAATGATGGATTTTGATGGGAAATATCCAATATTAGAATAATCCATTAATAAATAAGTATTATACTAAAAATTAGTTTTAATTTGTTGACACTAAATTCGTTTTAAAAAAACAGAATAGTATATACAAATATCATTTAATTAATTAATTTTACATGTAACCTCAAGAAATTCTTTACGTATTGAATGGGAACACCATACCTACATAGAAAAACTGTTTATTTTCTAAGGCCTAACCTTTGGCTCCCCTATTGAAAAAGGGCAAAACTAAAGAAATTGAATTATTTTAAATAAGATCCTTAGCAGCTAAAAAATAATTTCATGAATTTAGTATATTCCTAATTAAAGCTTATTTTTGAGTAATGAGTTGAAAAAATTGAAATATATATATCAGGAAACTAGTACCTAAAAGAACTAAAAAGAAATAAATTATATCAAGAATGATTTACGTACTGATCATCACTTTGGGTTAATCTTAATGTTGATTGTTAGAATATGTACAAGAGAAAGACCTGAAAAGTGAGAATTAGGACTAGCAGCTTATATATCAATATAGGGGAAAGGGGAAGGGCTAAAGAAAAATCAAATTGGACTTTTTTTTTATGGAAAATTGATTTAAAAAAATAAAGAAAAAAACACGCACACAAATATTACATATATACATATATAGTAGGACCCTGTTTATAGTACAGAATTAATATTGAAAGGAACGAAGTTGTCCTCTTTGAATGGGGACTTGAAGGGGGCTCCCCTTTTATGCAAACTGCGGTACATCAGTACCAATGTGCACGAACACGGACCAAAACTGTCTCTTAACCTTCAACTTGCATTGCATATTAATTATAGCACCTAAAAATTTTGCTAATGCTAGCATCTCATGTTTTTAAACTTATTTTATTACCCTATACCATATTTTGATGTTATTGTGTCTATGCTTCCTCGTCTCCATCATTATCATCATCACTCTTTAGCTCATTGAACATGATTACTTAATCCTGGCTCGACCAGCTTATTTTATTGCATGGCTACAAAATCATTAAAAAGGGTATTAGAATTAGGGTTAGCATGCACATATTTTGTTCTTATTATATGCATGTATGTAGCTAGTGTCTTTTTTCTTTTCTTGTGCATATATATGAATTTTATTGCATGGCTACAACATCATTAAAAAGGGTATTAGAATTAGGGTTCTCATGCACATATTTTGTTCTTATTATATGCATGTATGTAGCTAGTGTCTTTTTGCTTTTCTTGTGCATATATATGAATTTTGGTTGTCACAAAAGAAAAAGGAAGTTTTGAGTTTTGAATTCATGGCATTATTACTACTTGAAAATAATACTAGCTATCAAGATAGATTTTTTTTACGTGTATATATATATATATATAAGTAAATATACATACACAAATGGAAGTCATAATCGTAGTGAGTTCACCCATGTTCACGGTTGAAATTTCTTTTGAAAATGAATATACAACAAGATGGTGATCTAGTAAATGTTGATGCCACACCACACATTACAACGACAGTTCCTTGCCACATTTACAAATGGTTATGGAGTTATACAAGGATAGATAGGAATATATGGGGTGTAATCGAACTGAGTAGAGTCGACACAGTGCCAGACTTGAACTTGACTCGATTTGAAAACTTGATGCGGAGATTCGGTTGCAACTCTCGGTAGCTTCATTTTCAAAAATCGAGCTCGACTCGATTAATCATTTAAAATTTTAAAAATATATATTTTTAAATATTTAAGCTCGACTCGAGTTCGAACTTGACTTGGTTGGATAAGAAATTTTTATAATTATATTAAAATAAAATGATAAAAAGGTAAATATACATAAACTCGATTAAGCTTGTGAGTCTATCGAGTCAAGTATTAAGAAGCTCGAACTCGAGCTCGACTCGATAATAATCAAGTCGATTTTGAATTTTTTCGAATTAATTCTGAGTAACTCACGAGTAGGCTTGACTCGGTTACACCCTAGGTATATAGATAGAGACATGGAGACAAAAATATATATATAAATTGACAAAAAGAAGATAAGGGAAAGTAAGAAATAGAAGTGGTTTGTAGCACTATAGATATATATATATATTATAAGCAAAAAAAGATTGCAAGTAACAAAAAATATATATACATGGTCTAACGTGTACCACTCAAAAACAACAATTGGGATGGCCCGTCCCCATGTTATCCCACCCCACTTTTTGTGTGTTTCTCTATGTGCATACATGGATGTATTCTAATTGTTTATTTAGGTTTACATGTGCGCATGTAGATTTATATTTTTAAAAATTTTGAAATCATTATAATACTGGTGAAAAATTATGATGATTTAAAATATGTATTATATGATAAGCATTCAATTATCAAAGTAACATAATTTAAGAGACTACTAGTCAATGTTGTAAAAAAAGAAAATGTGACAAGTTTTTGAAGGTGGGCGTGAGAAGAAAATGGTGTGAGAGTATTGCAGAAGGGGAAAATGGAGGTGGTGGGGGAGGTGGGGAACTGAGTAATGCAGAGGCATTGGTAGTAATTTGTCATCTGAGAAGTAGACAGAGGCAATAATAGCTGGATTTTGTTTCTGCAGTTTGAAGCAGGGGCCCCCCTCCACCCCCTCCATCCAAGGCCCTCTTCTTCATCAGTAGATACTTCTCTACTCCTGCTCCTGCTACCCATTATCATCATCATTCTTTACTGTTTTCCTTTGTCCACTACTACATATCTCTTTTTGTGTGTTTCTTGTGTTTTTTCTTTTACCTCTACATTTAACTTTCATTAACTTCTTACTGATCATAATTCAATATATACCTAAAAATATTCTGTTAATTGATTTTTTTATTTTTTTGTCTGGAAGGGGAGGGTGATGGAGGATTCGAACCCCCTTCCTTTTGTGCCCATCCCGCGGTTGGGACATAGATTTAGCATATTTAGTATATTGTGTATTCTCTTTTTTGAATTTTATGTACCTTGCGGCTGCAACAATTGATAATGTAATAATTACTTGTATAATGTGCACCAAAAAGTTACTTGCACTAGCTAGTGACAGATAATTGATCTATGCATTTAAAATAATTGATAAAACATCAATAATATAAATAACAATAAATTAAGATTTTTTTTTAAAAAAAATTTTGAGTTAAGATTTTATATACTGAGAAAATTGTGCTTCTCTTACAGGGTTCCCGTTGAAAGTATTAAATGTAAAAAAAAATATAATAACAACAATTGATCATAAGACTAAGCATTCTATTCTAGCAAGGTGATACATGAATCAGAAAAGGCCACTACATCAAAATGTGATTTTAAGAGAATGCAATCGAGGAGGAAATATTTTTTTGTATAATTAATTTAAGTAGATAAGTTAAAAGTGAGAGAATCACAAATTTAGCTAGTATAGAAAAAAATTGACATACATAGAGGGTGTGTGCTGTCCATTTATTCTGGTCATGAAAGGTTAAAGTGTATGTCTAATGTCCAAAACCATTTAAAATATTGAATTGGTGGACAATTAAAAAGGCAAAAGTGGGAATTAGGTAAATGATAAAAAGTGAAAAGAAAAATAAAGAAAAAAATCCATGTAGATGAAAGTTATCAGGAGTATACTCTTACTTTTATATACTTAACCATTAGGTAATTAAATATTAATACATCTTTTAAAATTAAGCAACTAAAATTTATATCAGTCGTCAAATAATATATATTAATCATTAATTTATCAATATGCATATAGATAATATAAGAATATGTTCAATTAAAATATATTGAATGTAAATAAAATTTACCCATATGCATGTATATATAGCCTTATATATATTTACATGCGTTGTGAAGGATATTGAAAGAAATGTCTATAAATTGAAGTTCAACTTCTTAATGCATATTCTTTAAAAAAGAATGCAGTTCCATCAAAAGAAGAATCCACTGTGATTTTGTATGTAAAGGGAAGGTTGCTTAAATTGAAAGATCACCATTACTTTATTCCATACTCATTGTGATGAAAAGAAATATTAAAAGAAATAAATAAAGAGTATCACAAAAAGAAAGAAATAAGTTGTGTGTATATTATTTGTTGTTATAATCATTAAAAACTATTAAGGGGTTATTAGTTTTTTATTCATAAAGAAAATAAAATATATAATTTAAATACTTATGAATTATATAATATGGAGTAGTTTTTTTTTTTTTTTTTAATTTTCACAAATAAACAAGACATAATTCAAATCCATATCTTATAATAATTTTAAAAAGAAGTGATTATTAAACCGCGAGAGGTTACTATTAAGAAAACAAAAGTTAAGAGACTAGTATATTAAGAGGAGAATAGGGAATAGGTATTAGTAATTTAGTATAGCTAAGCTACCTAATAAGGAGATGTATGGATTAAGATGGAAAGAGGCTTAGGGCAATGGTTTATAGCATATTATGCTCATTTTCCATTTTAGGTAGTCAAGGTTTTTGCCTGATAGGGAAAGGAACAATAAGAAAGATAGCTTTAAAAACAACCGACAGCTTAACCCTTTTTTTTCCCTCTTTTTGCTCTCACGATGCAATGTGTAGAAAATTTAAATAATAATGTAAAGTATGTCTACTCGATTCTTCAAGTGTTATTAATACAACACACAAAAAAAAGCCCCAAAAGAAAATAAAAGAAGAAGAAAAGGGTTATTATATATGTTATTATACAATACAAGAAGCAGAAGAAAATAGGGAACTCCAATAATATAAAAATTCACATCACCTCCTCAAAGGTGGGGCAAAAATGGTGCCGAAATTAAGTGGAACTCTAATCAATATTGCACAGTTATTGTTTTAGTAGATATCAGAGGGTCTGTTTCAAATGAAGTTGACTTCACAAGCTCATCATCAATGCACAATATCTCTTCAAGACTAGCCTTATTTTTGATCTTGATCATGTCATTGTAATTACTATCATTACCAATTTCCATACTACTACTACTAATTATACCCTCTGGTTTTGGTGGTGAAGATATTGGTAAAATTGATGTGTTATTATTTGTTGCAGAAGCTTGTGTAAGCTGTCTTGCTCTCTCTGCTTGAACTAACCAGTCTGTCCTGCATAGCACAAATAGCATGAGCATAGCGCATGAGGCTTGAGCGGCAAGCAACCCAATCCATAACCCTGCAAATCCCATTTTTGCTGCAAACCCCATCAAGATTCCTACTGGCATACCCACCAAGTAAAACGATCCTAAATTGATGTTGGCACCAATAGTAGGCCTAGCACTTCCTCTTAGCACTCCACATCCTGTTGTTTGTGGGCAATTTCCCAGCTCGCATAATCCAGCAATTGGCAATGCTACTGCTGTCAGCTTAAGAATCTCAGCATCGTTTGTGAAAAGTCTTCCCCACTGATGCCTCATCATTGTTGTGAACAGCATAGCCAAGAGGCCTAAACCAACTGCACAACAAAGTGAAACAATCATGGATATTCGGGCTTTCGCCGGCCGGTTAGCCCCCAGCTCATTTCCAACTCTAGTAGAGACACCGAGGCTTAGAGATGATGGGAATACATAGACTAAAGAAGTTGTCTGGATGAGTATACCCATTGAAGCTATGGAAGCTTTTGGATTAACGAGAAGACCGCATAGCATTATCATGAGCTCATACCACCACCACTCGAGGCAGACAGAAACACAAGTGGGAACAGCTAGAGCAAGCAAAGAAGACCATCCTCTAAGACAATCCATGCTTGGAGAAACCCAAGAATCTCTATGTACACCAGAGAAGTAAACAAAGGAAATAAGCAAGAGAAAGAGATTGAGGTTAGTCCAGACCATGGCTATAGCGACACCTGCAACACCCAATTTGAAATGGACGACGAGGAGGAAATTTAAAGGGATATGGAGAAGAACAGAGATGGCTGAGCAATAAGTTAATGGTAATGTAATACTTTGAGTCCTGAGATAGACACGAAGTGGGTGAAGAAGAGAGAGAAAGAAAAGGTCAGGTATGGAATAAAGAATGAAAGTATGAGCCATTGAAGATATTTCGTGGTCTTGACCACACCACAAAAGGATTCTTTTCATGTTTAACCACATGAAAGAGATAGGAACTGAAGTAGAAAGGAGAAGAAGAACAGTTCTTTGAAGAGTCAAACCAAGAAGCTTCATTTGTCCAGCACCATAAGCTTGTCCACAAATAGGCTCCATTCCCATGGCCAGTCCAGAGATAACAGAGTAACCAGTGATATTAGCGAAACCGATGGAGAGAGAGCCACCAGCAAGCTCAAGTTCACCAAGATAACCAAGAAAAAGCATAGAGATCATGGCTCTTGAATACAGAATAAGACCTGTGATTGCTGTTGGGCCTGAGATCTTACCAATAGCGTTGATTTCTTCAAAAACCTGAATGCAAAAAAAAAGAAAAACAATAATTAATAATTAATTAAAGTAACAAGACGAAAAGAAAAAAGAAAAGAGTGCTACTGTTTTTACGGTCTCTCATCATGAAAAAAAAATTGTCCATTAGTGAGTACAGTCTTGGCTTATATATAAATAGTTATAATTGATGGGTGCCTTGTTTTTTTTTCTTTTAATTTACCTCAGAAGGAGTAGGCCATCTATGTAGTTTCTCTTCAACATCATGAGGATAAAGATCCATACTTTTGTTGTTGGGCATAGAGAAGCAGGTTTTCTTGGGACAAAGAATTGAGGATGGAGAAGATGGTTTTGGGTAGTACATATCCAGCAAAGCTAATAAATCTTTTCTGGATAAAAAAAGTTTTTTTGCCTTCAAAGAAAAACAAAAAAAAATAGAAAAAAAATTATTTTAATGACGATGAAACTACAGATATATATATATATATAAACATATTAGCTAGTGTGAGTTTTGTGATTGATGAGTTCATATGGATAGTTGGAGGGAGAGACAAAGAGGCGATTGTGGCTATATATACATGAAGGAACTGGGTCCTACTGTTTGAATTCCAAGAAACGTGTCAAGATTATGGAGAAAATATTACTGTAAGTAAAAAAGGTACTTATAAATGAATGAGCTAGCGTTGAAACATAAAGAGAAGAAGAAGAGGGAAGGGGGGTCCTCTTCACCTCTTCTCGTTTTAGCCTAAAAATAGGCACTAATAAAGCCCCCATCTCTCTCTGTCGCTAAACTATGAGAATTAGTAGTTAGTAGCTATGTTTCATATAAAATTCTTACTGCTTTGTTGCTTTTCTTTTTCAAGTGAAGTGAAGCAGCATGCTTTAGTTCTTATCTTGAACATATATAGTTGATTATTAATTGGTGGATTATATTAATTTTTTTAACCGCCCTAGCCTTCTTCTCCATGAAAATTTGTTTTTGTTTGGTAAATTGATAATGGTTGATGGTGGAAGGGCTAATTAATATATAATGCCCCATTAGCTTTAATTTTGGATAATGCTTATTAATTAAAACCCTAAAACCCTGTTTTATTAGTTATATATATATATAATTATTAAAAAAGAGAAAAGTAATTATCTTGGATTGATGACAAGTGGGATTGAGTTGGATGGAAGAAGTAAATTCGCCTACTTGTGAAATGACAGGAGCATAATGGTATATTTGTTGTTTTTTTAGGAGAATGGCTGTTATTCTTTTGCGAACAAAAGAAAATTGTTTGCATGGCTGTTAGGCAGCCATGCCATGCATGAGAAAATAAAAAAACACATTAAAAATTTTATCTTTTTTCTATTTTTCCGCAACCCATGTGATAAAATCTTCTCCAAGCCATGATCTTTGTTTGTCCGCGAACCCATTAACTCAAAACATGAAAACATCCCTTTACTATATTGCTCCCAATTTCAGAGGTGACAACACTGTACTCCTTCTGGTCTTAAGGCCCCATCTGTTTCTTTTTTTTTTTTTACCTTTGATCTTCCTGTTGCACTTTAGGAGTTACATAACGGGGATTGAAGGAAAAAAGGGGTACAGGATTTAATTATATTAAACTAAATTAATGGTGGTGTTTCTCTTCAGAAAGTGGCAAAGAAATGGCCAAGAATTGTGATTATATGGAGATAGATTTAAATAGTCAAATTGTTTACATCTTCCAAGAAAGTGTTTTTTTTCTTAATAAACTGACCATGCATCAACTTGATTAATGTTAGGAGATATCTACAATTTGTAAGGGCCATTACTGCTATAGCAGATAATGTTTCTTGAACTCCTTACTTCCATAGTTCATCATCAAGACTTGAGCGAGATCATTGTTTGCGTACAACTGGAGCTGAAGCTAACAACACACATTAAGGAGGAGGTGGGAGCTGAAAGTGTCAAATTAGTGGATCTTTGTAATGGGTACTTTTTATAATTAATGACTCAAACAAACAAAATGTTATTTATATATAAAATAAACAAAAAGAGGGTGTGATTAAAATTAAAAAGGTTATCTTTATCTTCATGGGTATTGTGGAGGTAGGTGTTTTGTCAAGAAAGGGACCACTAGAAGGGGTGTGTGTGTGTGTGTGTGTGTGTGTTAATGGTGGGTGGGGTGGTGACAGTAAATGGCCGTATGGAGAACCAGCAGATGGAAGAAAGGGAACACTGAGAGACAATTACGTGCTCCAATCGTAACCATTTACTTTGTATCCCTTTTTTCACAACAGAGATGACTGTGTCTCTCTATAGGAAGAGAGCCTTGGCTGTGTCTGCATTCTGTGAGCCAACAGAAGAAGCAGCAGCCCTACCATCATCACCTTGCCAAAACTAATACAACAGTTCAAAAAACTCTTTATTTTATTTATTTATTTATTTTTATACAGCCACTGTGCAGCATCTTCAAAAGAAAGAATTCAGTTTTCCTTTGTTTTACTGTGTAAAATATTTGCTACTCTGAAGTCCATACCGACTCATGTCAGATTCCATGTGTCTCCAGTTCAATAAGTTTCTGTGGCTGAGAGGTACGTGTCATGAAATGGAACCAATCGACAAAAATTAGCGTAAAGATTAAAGAAGAGAAAAATGAAGTGGGATGCATATAAATATGATATAATATAACTATATAATTAACGAAAAAAATGGAAATATTGAAATTAGCAAATTAAATCCTAACTGGGAAGTGGGGTTCAACAAAAAATGTAGATCCCACCAGATTGTAGTAGGAGAAAATGACTAGTTTTAGGATCACATGGTGATGCCATTGCACTGGTGCTGTCTATCAGAAAATCATTTTACATCAACTTGCTGTTATAGTGGGAGTTTACAGAGCGGGAATTTTCTTGGCATGATATTATATAATCAACTAAATCCAATGCCAAATGCAAGTTTCAATGGAGGAAAAGGTTATGCAATAGCGACAAGACAATTTTCAGGATTTGACATTAATGAAAAAGAAAAGAAAATAAGAGGATTATATACTTCTCTAGAAACCAGAACAAAAAATAAAATAAAAAAAATTCAACAGATTCCATCCTCCTCATGCTGCCTCTTTCTTTTCCTGAAAAAGGTTGATGCTTAAATTTCAGAACTAGGTCACTAGTAGGGGATACCCAAGACATCTATCTCTATAAACCACACATGTCAACATGCTTGTGAGTTTGTAGCTGGATTCGACTTGTCTACTAAAATGCATGCTTCGAGCCTCATCTCTTTGCATAGGTAAGTTACAGTGTCCCCATGATCGATTGATTGATTATATATTCCCAAGTTCTTTTCCCAACATTTCTGACATGCAAAATTAAGTACCCATTCTAGAGACCAAAGGCCATAACTTTGAATTTTTACTATATATATTATTGTACGAAGAGCAATTGAAACCCTCATAATGATATTCTGCTGGTTTGGCATGGCATATAGAATTTCTTTAATCACTTGCTGCCATGTCTTCATCCAAGATTGAACGATAAAACTCAGCCTCTGCCTCGGCAGCTCCAACAATTTGCATTGCAGGCCAGCCCTTTTTAAATGATTCTCATCCGGCCCTTCAATAGATAGCTCAGCGCTCATGGGCGCATTGAAAGCAAAACAGGCTTTCATTAGACACTGATAGGTGCAATAAACACAAGAATTTATTCCAATGTTCAGACACAAGCAATTAAAAAATTTTAAATAAAATACAATACACACCATACATGCATTGCTTTTTTAATACAAATCATAATGGAGACCTTCCATAAAAATCAATCGATCTTTTTGAAATATCAAAGCATAAAAGACATGTCTCCATCAAGGTTTCCATCAGCACAACTCACATACTTACTGACGGCCACCAAGCACAGTTCACCACAATCATACACCAAATTCAAGCACAAAAAAATTGCTCGAGATTCCAATGCATCATGCCTGGACCACCAATGGGCAATCAAACATTTTCTTCTCTCTCTCCCTTTATTTTTTATTTTATTTTTTATTTTTTTGCATGTTTTTTCTCCTGAGGAATAAATCCCAATCAGCAGCAACTTACCTTGTTGGTAAGGAAGAAGTCTTGGGAGTAATCCGGGGCTTCACTTTTCCATGGCAGCAGACAGCCTTATTGTCATTGGAATAAATTCTTCCATGTACTTAAACTAATGGTCTTGCTTATCATTCACCCATGTCTATGATACTCATCTCACACTGTATGAGTTTCTGTTACGTGTAACCAGTGTTTACATATAGCTTGTGTTGTACCTTTTCTAATCTATGTATGGTGTATTGCAAGCAGAAGCCCCTGTGCCTTGAATCTGGGCTATTTGTACTACTTTTTAACTACAGCTGACTGTGTCGTTGCACTCTGAATATTTTAACAAGTTCCCAAAGCTTCGAAAAGTTCCATGAAATTTCACACTTTCTAGAAACTCAGGCTCGCACTGTGGCAGAGGAAAGCAACTTCTGCTAGTCAGTCCAAATACTGTGCCGCCAATCAATCGGATGAAATTGAAATCAAGTCTTCCACTACTTTGCAGAACAGAAAGGAAAGGAGAAAAAATGCACACAAGCAAATATCAGAAATTAGTGCATCTACAAATCAGCAGAATGGTAACATTTTTCATAATTGATAGAATGCCAGCGGCAAAAATAAGCACAAAGCAATACCTCAAGGGAGGGCCCTGGGCTTCTGAGCACTTGATCTAGAAATACCCAAGATGGCAACAAGTCCGGCGGAAAATGCTGCTAGTGATCCAACTGCAAAGGCTGGTGAGTTTCCACCTCCAAATAGCTGATCCCATGGTCCACTTCCAAGGGATACAATCACCTGTTTTTAACACACAGATAACCAAGGTCACTTGACAATTAACACAGACTGTTTATCCAGTGGATTTCTATTCTCATAAAATTGTGACACTGGGTAATTCACTCAGTTTATTAGCCTCAGATTGAGAATCAAGGGTATGAGATAAATTGTAGCACAATTTTAAGAGGTTAATGACAGGTATTGCTCAAAACTCTTATAAACTAATTTATTAACTGTCAACTAAGTATGATCAGATTGCAACATTTGGAAAGATAAGAGGAAAAAAAAACTCTTATTAACGCTGGTGTTTAGATTAGCTTTTGTTGTAGTTTGAACACAATAAAATTTCCATGTTCATTTTGTCCTTTGATGCATCAGTTCTTCAAAGTAGTTCATATATGCCTCTAATGCACAGTTAAAAATAAGCAGATAAAAAATAACAACACAAGCAGGGTTAGAATTAATCAGTGTGTTTAAGTTTCCATTTTTATATGCAAAACATTAAAAATGAACTTTCACGACATTCTAAAAGTTTGAGCAACAAACTAGCAATTACAATTCTATGGTGCCTAATGATAAGATAAAGTATGTACAGTTGATAGAGGACACCTGTGTGCTTTAAATGAACTGAAATTAGATGAGGCTCATTAATGCAATAGAATGGACTCAGAAAGATAAATATTGCCTTCACTGTGGCAGGACTCATTTAATGAAACTGAAAATAAAAGAGAGGCTTATACTTCTTCTATATTTGTGTAATAACATCCGTATCATTTCATAAGAACTCCATTTTATATGGAAAAGTAGTTCATTAGCCAAGCTCTATATTTAATCAAGCTAATCAAGAAATCAAAATCCATTCATATGAAACAATGTTTCATAAAAGGCATATGATTTTCAGCTACAACTACTACAGGGAAAATTTATAAGCATACAAAGGAGTTATATTGCGATTTCAACATCAGCTCAATAATCCAACAGAAATATCTCATCTTTTCTACAATTTGTTTGCTTGTAGAGTAATCATCCTTTAGTATGACAGTCTCATAATCTAGCGCGTGCAATTAGTCTTTGGTTAGTTCCAATAACATCACATAAAGAAGCCATTTCTCCGATTCTTCAAATCTTATGAAATATGCCAATTTATCATGCTCAAATTATCCATGGATTTGAATAAGACAAAAAGTATTGCTTACACTTCCGATATTTTTCTGATAGGATCATATTTCAGAAATGCACACTTGTGAGAAAAAACCGTGGTTCAAAGGCAGGTTAAAAATAACTTTGAACTGAATCCCCCTGGTTCACCACAAGTGTAACAATCAAGCATTCGGGGTTTATTAAAATGGCAACCAAATGAATTAGAAACATTATTTTCTGTTGAATATATATTATCATTCAGGTGCCAAACTATAGGATCTACTCAAGGCTGTGATGTTGCAGAAAACAAAGAATCAATAATATGGAAAAAGTTCCATAATCCTTATAAGCCTGTTAATGCACAAATCAAATTAACAACCACATATTTTGTAGAATAATGCAACCAAAGCCATAAATAGAAGGGTAACCATACGAAGGCAAAGCAAGACTCTCTATGGACCTAAATATTGTTAGAAAGCTAATGGGTTGACAATTCCAGAAGAAAATTCAACATCATGAACATGAAGATTCTAAAACAATCAACTTTGTTGATTTCTGGGGAGGAACACGTTCACCACATACCTGCCTCCATGCATGCAATTGAACATGACTTCTAAATTCTAACATTTCATAACTCTCAACTTGATGTATTTTTTGGCATAATAAATGGAGACCTGGTATTAAAACCCAACCTTCACCCTCCACCAACTCCTTCAGCTAGGCTAACATGGCTGTAAAACTCTCAACTTAATTTGCATGTTCCCTCATGATACAAGCGAAAGTCACCAGCTACATGCTTGTAAATTAGTTAAATATGTATTGCATACGTAGCATGATGAAAAAGAAAATCTTGCACTACATTCACGGCCACTAATGAGCATGTATAGTGCACAATTACACTATCATTGGACTCCTGTGTTTTACTGTTATTTTCTTCTTGCTGAAACACAAAAAAATTACCCTTTTTGTTCGATGCAGCAAATGTAGTGTATATTGCACAGAAAAATAACAAGGAAAAAATGTTTACAAATTCACAAAGGAACATGTAAGGGCAAAGAGAAACCTGGGGGACCACAATTGCCAAATTTAGAACACCCATTGATAAACCTGTGAGAAACAATTACCAGGACAATAAGGTCAAATGCCAAAATGAACAGAGAGAGAAACAAAAACAAAAAAGCAATTCCCAGTTCTCACCTTGACCAAGACCCAATGGCTCAATATGTGAAGAAATCAAGGCATAAGGAACACTGTAGGTGATCTGCAATAAAAGAATTTACGACATGAATTTTTTTGACATACCACGGAGAAAATACTCAAACACAAATGGAATCACAATCCAGGAATCATCACCTCCTTTCTCTACAAAGCATGATCAAGACTCGCTATATTTTAAGACTATCCTATCTGATACATTCCAATGCCAAATAAAAGCAGTACATCCTAGTTTTTTCTTTTAATTTCAAGGGCTGATTTGGAAGAAGCACTTAAGGCATCGGACAACAAGATGCCAACTTTACAGCCTCAGCTAAGAGGGATCGACTATTACAACAAATTCCTTCAAAGACATGACCCATAGAATGCAAAGGCCGGCAACATATTTCATGATGCAAGGTTCACAAAAATTTTAAACTCAAACTAATTTTCTTTGCTAATTCTTGAGCAACAAAAATACAGTCCTAGAAAATGTTTATCAGAAGACCACATAAGCTGGGACTAATAGAAAATTAACAACTTACTGCTAATGGAAAACCAAGAACTGCAAAAATCACTATTGCCGCAATTACAACGCCACTTGGTGGTAGATCATGACCTAAGTAGCCAATATGATTTGCCACATAGGAGGTTATAAGCATTCCAAGAAAGCAAAGAGCCATAAGGATGTTTGAAATTCCCCACATGAAACCAGCCCCCCACTTCCTGCAGAGCTTCTCCATGAGCAAGGATGTTAATCCAAGAGTAACTGAATTCAACATAAGAGCTAATGCTCCCATTCTAACTCCAATATTATAATATTGTCCTACATTTGGTTCGCCACCGTAGATTTCTCGCCCCATCCAATCGGTATCAAAAAGAAGAAATGGAAACCAGCCAATCCAATTGAGAGCAGTAACTAACAATATTGTCCACACAGGCCCTGGAAAATATCTGAACGTCCCAAACAACTCCCAGAGGAAAGCCTCTCCTGCATGACCCGACTGTTCTGAGACTTCTCCAGTAATGAGTGTTGATCTATCGGACAAACCTACTGGGGATTCTTTAGCTGCCGAGATGCTTATATATGTGGTAATTACCATAAAAACAATGTCAAGATAAAAAGCAGACTTGAGATTGGCACAGTCTACATTGCACGCAGAGGTAACAGTGAATGGAAAAACCTTAAACCAATTACTGTATGATCCGGTGGCATACCCAAGAACATTACCAACAGCCATGAATAGTGAGAAATAAGCATTTGCCACTCGAGTCCTGCGATGATCCTTTCCTAGCATGACAAAAAATCGCCAAAAACAATTATCAACTTTTTGCTAACTTTACTAGTTATATTTCTTTTATTGTGATAAGATGATATGAGCTCATTGGTGATTCACAAAAGAAAGAAACATGATCAATGTACAGTATTAATTTTAACACAGTCTTGGGTCCACAGAGGTACCATGCAATACTCGGCATGAACCCCTTTGCAAGTTTAGCCACATAAATCTTCCAATTAACTTGGCAAAGCAAAACCATCGTATAATGTAGTCAGCAACTAAAACACTAGACAAACAAATATACTGTGCTGGAGTGTAAATATATATATATATATATATATATATATATAGTCATGCCTTCACAAATTATGCTCAATGCTGAAACTGAAGAACTAACTATAATACAGGATTCAGCTAGCTAGCTAGCTACCATCTAAACCATATCCGATAACAAGTCACTATATATATATATTCGAAAGATGATTTGTAACTACATGTTATTCAAATATCAGATGTTATTCCTGAAAAGGAGAGTAAATTTAAATAGATGCACCAAATTGCGATTCTTTAATAGGTTTTTTTTTTTTTTTTTGTAATAACGATTCTTTAATAGTTAATATTATATTAGATTAACCTCACTACGTAATTGGCAATTAAAAAAATACAACTATGCCAAACCCATCAAGACAATGCATGATAATGACCCCAATTTGGCAATTGCTCAACAACCAGTCACGACCCCACCAACCACTCAAAAACTCCAAGTACAAATAAAAACATCACATCCATAATCAACATTAAAGGACATAATTGTCTATTTACTTAACAAAATTTCCCCTCCTTTTCAGCCAAACAGACCACTAGTTGCGCAATAATATCATCTTAAACAAAGTAAAGTAAGCATCAATCAAAACTTTAAACAATTATTAAACATCTCTTTTTTTTTTTTTTTTTGACAGAATATCTTTTTCTTTAAACTAAAGAAAAATAACAATAATTACAATAATAATAATAATTCAACAAATAAATGATTACTGCCTCACTAAGGGTTTTATTTTAATTATAATGCAGCAAATAACGTAGAAATTTAATATTTAATTAAATTAAATTATACTAAAAAAAATTTTAATTAATTACCAGTAAGATCAGCGAGAAGAGCTCTGCAAGGACCTTGAGTCATATTATTAGCAACATCAAGAATCCAAAACCCTAGCACAAAAACCGCAATAGCTCTCGGTCTAGTGTTACCTCTGTCACCGAACAACCATCCGATATCGGCGGAGTGAGCGATGATCAAAACCGAAAGACAAATCAATCCAGCTCCGATGAAAATAAACGGTTTCCGGCGACCGAACCTACTGGTGCAACGATCACTCATGTGTCCTACTAAAGGCTGCACTACCAGGCCCGATAATGGCCCGCAAAGCCATATGATACTGGCCCACGCGTGCGGAATTCCCAGCTCCTGAACGTAAGGCGTCAACAGAGAGAGCTGTAAAGCCCATCCGAATTGTATTCCACCGGCGATTGATGTCACGCGTAGAAGTAACCGTAACGGAACTCTTTTTACCGGCACAGGTGGCGCCCGAGCAGACGCCGCTGCAGCAGACGACGACGGTCGTGTCCGAGCTCTAGTTTGCTCCGCCTGTGGAATTGCCATAAAACAAACGCGCGCGCACGCGCACGCAGGCAGCCAGGCACTGCGTTCAAGAAGCTATAACTGTTTCTGTGAGTATGTTTTTTGTGCGCGCGACTTTTTTTTTTTTTTGGAACTGTTTCTTATCTTTCGTTTTTAGAAAACGGCGATTCGTAGAAATGAGGAGAAAGGTTAGTTGGCGGTTTGGATGGTGGTTAAAATTATTTAAATGCCCTTGTTTGTTAACTATATTACGGATGAAACCTCGTCTGGATAACAATTAGCAAAACGAGGAGAGGGCGTGAGTGGGAAATATTGGGAAAAGTTGAGGGCAAATGTTGGGTGGAAATTTTATTTGTTTTTTTTGAAGGGTTTTGGAGTTTGGGGATCAAATGCAAATAAGTTTCCTTTAAATTGAAGTTTGGTATAAATAGATTATGCACAATACATAAGTAGTCATCTATATTTATATGAATTTATCACTTTGCCCCATGTATTTTTAATTTTATCAAATTAATACATCAACTTGTCTATAACCTATTGTATAAACGCTTATATTTGGATGAATTTGCCACTTTATCCCATGTACTTGAATGAATTTGTCACTTTACCACTATGTGTATAGTAATGTATCAGTTCACGTGTCTTGCCAATAGTGTACAAAGAGTTTATTGGTTATGATTTAAACAAGTTGGAGTGTTTAAATGGCAAAAAGTGTAAGCACATGTATAAAAATGAAAAAAATTGTGAAGTTCATGGGACATCGTATATATTGTGCCAATAGATTATAATAATTTAAATGACAGTAATGTGCCTATAAAAATATAAATGGCATGGGTATTTATGTAATGTTAGTGCTGATTTCTTTTGAAAAATTTATATACAAATAGTGAGGTAACAATGAAAAATTATATATGTATGAATTTATTTTTAAAATTTTTATATTTAAATATTGTTTTTGTTCAAATAATTATTTTAATTTAAAAAATTGTTTATTTTCGTATACAATAGTTATATTTATAATATAATTATTATATTTTTCTAATTAAATATTTTGTATAAAAAATATATCGCTCAATTAATAATTATAATATTT
>CATIWO010278886.1:0-11163 GCA_949673435.1 Macaranga tanarius | reverse complement strand
TTAATTTGATTTTAATTCAATACAGATATAGGTGAAAAGAGAAACTCTAGTACAATTGCATACATATTTGTTTATTTCGATAATTAAAATGGTTTTTAGTTTTAAATTCTTTTACTGCTTTGATTCTATAAACAATTGATTTGTTTAGACAAGCAAATAATCAAGTGAATTAATACTTAATCTCTTCTCCGTGGGACGATACTAGGACTTATAATCCTATATTATAACTTGACCCGTATACTTACGGATTTCCTCAAGCAATCAGACCATGCAACTGGATGTTTTTTAAATCTATCATGCAATGGATTCGCAAGACGTTTGATGTTTGGATAGAAATCTAGAACATAATTCAGACTTCCTAAAAATCTTTGCAATTGAGTTTTTTTCTAAATTTTGTTTGGAAATTTGGATTCAAATGCAAAAGATCTTTCAATTGGAGTTAACAAACTTCATTTTTAATTTATTTTTTGTAAACTTAAGTATGCTCTGTGCTTGCCTCTAGTTGGATCTTACATATCAGAAATTTGTACTGCTTTTGTGTTTTGCTCAAACTTCTCTTTTACCCTCTTTTCTGTGTATGTTACCTGTTTGGACATCCTCTGGGCATGCACCATTTTTGTTCTGAATGGTACCTGTCTGGAGCATTCCTCCGGGCCGTTCCTACTTTTAATTTTCTTGACAGGGTGCTTTGTGTACATGCATTTTGCATCTACTACATCCATCCTATACTATCATTTTTCTTGCAGGGTGCTTTGTGATCAATCATCATCTATAGTAAAATAGACTATTTTAATTAATTAATTAAATTTAAATAGTAACTATTTTCACTGTACATTTTTATGCATAAACTGTTTTAATCTGAATGGTACTTATTTTTACTGTTCAAACTTCCAAACGGTTTTACATACCTACCCTCTTGTGTGGATACCCGCCTCATGGCCTTCATGCTCTAGCTGGTTTAACGAAACATAAGGTAGGTTGCATAAAATATTCATCTCTTTTATCTCTTCATTTCTAACTATCCTATTTTTTATCATGTCTCCTCCCTAGTATCAAAGCTAGGTTAGGCTGTTTTCTGCTTTAAACTATTCAAAATTCATTTTTAATGGTGAATAACAGTGAGACTCCTGGATTCATCAGTGAGAGGTATTGGTGAAGTAGTTAGTCCCATTTGCTATGTTGTGTTGTAGGGCAATAAAGCTTGTGGCCATTTTCCTGATCAGTTCAAAGTTTTAATGTTTTAATTTTCAAAATAAATTTAGAAAATATTTTCTGTAGAAATCAATCTTTCTCAAACTCTTCTACCTCCGACTCGACAGAGTCCAAACAGATAGTTAGTTCTGATGAACTGATTATTTAAGATTTTTCCAAACATATTGATGACTGGAAAATTCCCAGGATTCAGAAAAAATAGATTTACGAATCTTTCAAACTCTCTTTCTTAAAAAATGATTTTACAATCAAAACAGAAGAAAGGGATATACAAATTTCCAAACTTTTTGAAGAAATCCAACTCCTTTCTTTAAAATCTTTATAAAAGCACAAAGAACGCTCATACAAATACATACACACAGGCCTTGTTCAGGTAGGAATAAAACCTCTTACCAGGGAAGGTATAGATACATCGATCTTAGCAGTCCTGAGGGATGCTAGGTTCGTAAACTTCTCTGATTCTTTGTTAGGAATGGTGGAATCCAGTCTTAACAAAGGACCAGTAAGTTTCAGCTGCTATCCAAACATAACAATCTCTTTAAATGATAAAAATATTTTGAAGAGCATTATTTTACAAATTAAAACTCATAACTACAAAATGCTTTCTTGGTCCATTCCTATTATATTGATGTTTTGAGTTCATTACAAAGCAATGGTTTCTGCTTTTGCAACCAAACATCTCAAACACTCTCCAAAAGCGAAACCATCCTACTCCAAATAGATTTACCCAAATCTAATGCTGTCATACCCAGAACCATTCAGTGGAAAGATGTTACCTTACCTGAAGAATGGATCTTAGAATGAGCCACTCAACCTCAGTCACCAAAAAGACCTGAGCCAAATGTAAACCTGAGAAATGTTACCCAGTTCTCAGATGGAAGAGTTAAACTATCTTTTGACAGAAGATCAACCAGTTCTCGGTATTCTGATGAAGGATCTACCTCTTCAACAATTGACTTTGGAAGAGCCTCACAACTTCCTTCGATTATATATGCTAGTGCTCCTTACCCAAATGATCAGCAGATCCAAACAAGTGTCTTGCCAAAGTTCTCAACCTCTGAAATACCTAGCTCCACACTCAGAAATGTTAACTATCAAACAGCTATCCCAAGATTTGTCTATGATAGCCAAAATCCAAACATAAAAGAAGATTCTTCTTCTCCATCTCCCTCTGCCATTACCCAAAAAATCGCTGCAAAAATCAGTGTTTTGGAAAAAGAATTTCAAATTGATAAAACTCATCTTCAAAAGAATTTTATTCTAAAAAGAATGAGTCCAAAAGAATTTGGTTCTTTTCAAACTTCCTGGAGATCAAAGATGAGATTCAGGAAAATTATTTCAAATTTTGTAACGACTACAGAGTTCAAATGAAGTTTTTTGATTGGTTTGAAATGTTTTATGCACATCAAAATAAAATTGCATATCCTTTCAAAAAATCAAAGACTAAATCAAACAAGATTGTTAATCCAGTTACAATGTGAAATAGAACTCCTGAATGGAAGGTAGATGATCAGATAGTCCAATCTGAACACCCACCATTAAGGAATATTTCCTTTTCTCATAATAATTCGGAAATTCTAGTAGCTCCATTAAAACTTCCACAAGAAAATGATGATTCAAAAAATTTAAAATGTATTATCTTGTAGAACAATTTCTCAAACATCAATCTTCAAACAATAGGAAAACAGTTAACCATAATTGAAATAAAAATTCAACAACCAACTATTTTACATCATTCTGCTATTAAGTCTTTTGAGTCAGTCAAACTTCCAGAACAAAAACTTAAAAATCCTATTTTCAAACCATTTCAAGTTTCAAAACAGAGACAACAACAACTTCAAACAAGCAAACATGAATTTGCTCAAGCAATTCGAGATCAATTGAGTAGAATTGAGCAAGGTTCTAGCTCAACAGGAACCTCTCGAGTTGTTCCTGAAACTCCTCCTTCAAGGAGTGTCAGTGCTATTGACATCACTGATAACTTTTCTGAAGAAGAGAGTCAAAATGATTTTCAAACTAGTTTTCAAAATCAGAATGGACAGCCAAGTCAACCTCATATCAATAGGTTGGATTAGTCAATCATTCCGAGAAATGTGGCGATGGCACCTGACATTATCAGATAACCTGATGTCTACCCGCAATCTCATTTTAATGCTTCATCTGTTTAGGAATGGAACCTAGATGGTATGAGTGAATACCAAGTGTTAGGTCTTCTACAACAAATGACAATGGCAGTAATTGCCTACAAGACCCAAACTGGTAGTTCGGATAAGGCCATTGCTGAACTCCTGATTGCTGGATTCTCAGGTTAACTCAAGGGTTAGTGGGATTACCATCTAACCCAAGCACAACAATTATAGATCCTATCTACGATTCAAACATTTGATGATGGCACTCCTTTTCTTGATGATTTTAATAACCCTGTCCAGGATGCTGTGTCTACCTTGATCCTAACTATCTCCTTACATTTCATAGGGGATCCAATCCATCTCAAAGACAGAAATGCTAAGCTTCTTAGCAACCTTCGTTGCAAGAAACTTAGTGATTTTTAAACTTATAAAAATACTTTTCTAACCAGAATCATGCTTCGTGAAGATTCAAATCAACCTTTTTGGAAAGAAAAGTTTTTAGCTGGTTTGCCAAAACTATTGGGCGAGAAAGTCTGAAACACAATTCGAGCTTCTCATGATAACTAAATACCATATGATCAGTACACTTACGGTGAACTAATTAGCCTGACACAAAATGAAGGTTTAAAAATCTGCCAAGATTTAAAACTTCAAAAACATTTAAAATGGGAATTAAAGAAAACAAAACAAGAAGTTGGAACCTTCTATAAATAGTTTGATTACAATCCCATTGAAATGAAATCAAAATCCTGCGGTGGTAAATGTGAAGCAAAATTTTGCAAACACAGAAAATCTTATAAGACTTACAAACCTTGGAAAAGAAGATTATTACAAAAAATCTCATAAATCCAAAAAATACTACAAGCCTTATAAGAAATCTACAAACAAAACAAACAAGAAATATCCAAAGAAAAACCTTAAAGATATTACTTGTTTCAAATGTGGTCAGAAAGGCCACACCGCTCACTTCTGTTGAATGAATGCTCGGCTTCATGAGTTAGGATTAGAGGATGAAGTTCTTTTAAAAATTTCAGCTCTTCTTATTGAATCCTCTGAATCTAGCTCTCTAAACATTTCTTCATAAGAGGAAAGCCCTCTTCAGATTAATGAAATTGCTATTTCATCAATGTTTGAGCCAGACTCCTCTGACTCTAACAGTCTGCCAAAACACATTAATATGCTTACCAAAGATCAAAAAACTATTCTCAAGTCAATAAAGCATATAAGTGATCCAAAACTTCAAAAAGAATTTCTTGATAAACTTCTGAAATCTTTAGAAGACAAACCTTAAACTTCTTCAGCTTCTTAGAATGTTTTACCTTCCACTTCAAAGAATAGTTACAATCTGACAACTATTCTTGAAAAGGAAGCTTCTCAGAATGTTTTACCTTCCACTTCAAAGAATAGTTACAATCTAACAACTATTCTTGAAAAGGGTAAAAAGTCAAAAAATCCTATTGGTACTCTTTAGGATCTTCAAAAATAAGTTAGAATTATTAAGTCCAAATTAAAGGAACTTAAAATCAAACAACAAAGAGACTCTAAAATCATTCAATCTCTTATTTCCAAACAAAAATCTGATGTTTCAAGTTCTGGTTTAGATGACCCTGATGGTCTTCCTGAAACACAAAACATACAAGAAATTTCATAATTTCTAGAACAATATATCAATGTTTTAAGAGAAATTACATATTAAAAATATTTGATTCAAACAAAGATCATTTTCTCAAATGATTTTGAACTGGAAACAATTGCTTTATTTAATATAGGTGTTGATTTAAGTTGTATCAGATATGATCTGGTTCCCAAACGTTTTCATAAAAAAACCAAAGAAAAACTTGCAGCTGTAAATGATTTTGAATTGACCATTGGTGGCAAAGTTGAAGCCTTAGTGGTTACAGGAAACATTGCACTCTGGAATTTATTCATTCTTGCAAAAGATTTACATTCAATGGTTATTTTAGGAACTCCTTTTATCAATCTAATAACTCCCTATAAAGTCAATGAACAATGAATTTATTTTAAAGCAAGAAATGAAAAATTGGTTTTTCCTTTTATTGAAAAGCCCAAAAAGAGAAATTTAAATTCAATCTATGATTTAAGAATCAATGCTTTAATTAAAGTTAAACAAACACATCTAATGCACCTGCAATAAGATGTCAAATTCTAAAGAATTCAGAATCAACTTCAAACTTATTTGATAAAATTAAAAATTTCTGATTTTCAAAAATAAATTGAAAATGAAGTTTGTTCTAATCTTCCTAATGCCTTCTGGGATAGAAAATAACATATCGTTGACCTGCCCTATGAAAATGATTTTGATGAAAAACATATTCCAATAAAAGCTAGACCAATCTAAATGAACGAAACCCTAGAAAAACATTATAGGAAAGAAATTCAGGATCTAGAAAATAAGAATATGATTTTTAAATCTCAATCACCATAGTCTTGTGCAGCTTTCTATGTCAATAAAAATAGTGAAATAGACAGAGGTACTCCTAGACTCGTGATAAATTACAAACCTCTAAATTCTGCTTTGAAATGGATAAGATATCAAATTCCAAATAAAAAGAATTTGCTTCAAAAACATCATTTTGCTTTAATCTTTTCAAAGTTTGACATGAAATCTAGTTTTTGGCAAAGTCAAATACATCCTAAAGATCGGTATAAAACTACTTTTATGGTTCCTTTTGGACAGTATGAGTGGAACGTTATGCCATTTGGTTTGAAAAATGCTCCTTCTAAATTTCAAAGAATCATGAATGACATTTTCAATCCATATTAAAACTTCTGTGTTGTTTATATTGATGATTTTTTTATATTTTCAAACTCAATTGAACAGCACTTCAAACATCTGCAAACCTTTTACAATGTGACAAAGAAAAATGGTTTAGTGATTTTGAAATCAAAGATTTGGCTTTTCCAAACAAGAGTTCGGTTTTTGGGTCATTACATTACTCATGGAACCATAACTCCAATTGAAAGATCTCTTGCATTTGCATCCAAATTTCCTAACAAAATTTTGGAAAAAACTTAATTGCAAAGATTTTTAGGAAGTCTGAATTATATTCTAGATTTCTGTCCAAACATCAATCGTCTTGCAAAGCCATTGCATGATATACTTAAAAAACATCCAGTTGCATGGTCTGATCATCACATTGACATTGTAAGACAAATCAAAAAACAAGTTTTAGAAATTCCATGTCTGTATATTGCTGATCCATTAGCATCCAAAATTGTTGAAACTGATGCATCAGATTTAGGATATGGGGGAATTTTAAAACAAGTTCAAAATGGGCGGGAATGCATAGTCCAATTCACATCTGCACATTGGAATGACTATTAAAAGAATTACTCTACAATTAAAAAAGAAATTCTTTCGATTGTTTTATGTATTTCCAAATTTCAAAGTGATCTTTTGAACTAAAAATTTCTTTTACGTATTGATTGTAAATCTGCAAAAGAAGTTTTACAAAAGGATGTTCAAAATATTACTTCTAAATATATTTTTTCCCATTGGCAAGCTATCCTTTCAATATTTGATTTTGAAATTGAATATGTAAAAGGAGATACAAACTCAGTTCCTAACTTTTTGACGAGGGAATTCCTACAAAACAGGTCCTAAATGCCTAGAAAGAAGAAGGAAGATAAGGGAAAAGGCCCTGCAAACACTGGTGAATAAGCCCAAACACCAAAGAAAACACTGGCCCAAAAAGCCCAAACACTAGCCCATACCACGGCTCAAAAACTCCTCAAACCTTCTTCAGCCCAACCCAATAAATTTTGGATGGATATAGTCCAAGAAGAATAAGATGCTGAGGCCCATAAGTAGGCCCAAATACAAACATGGGTTGAACAACTGACCCAGTTTCTAGAGCTCTTCCAGGCTCTCCAATCTATGTCGCGAGCTTCCCAGCCCTCGGCCCAAATAGCTTCGGCTCAAACCTCTACTGAAACACAATCTTTAAAAAGACCGGGAAAAGGTTAAAAAAATTTGAAAATTCCAGAGATGTTAATTTCTGTTAAAAACCCATCTCAAATGATTTCCAAACTGATTTCTTCTCAAATTGTTTTGAAAGATCAACTAGTTTTGAGGGTAAAATCTGTTTGTTTGGAAAAACCTAATTTTCAAAATATTCTAACGATGGAGGATGGATTTGTTGATGTAAAACCCTCCAGAGTAGTTTCAAAATTATTTCCAAAAAAATTAGTTTTATAAACCTTGGGACATTTCAAAATCTAAAAGTTTTTACTAAGCCGTTTTGGAAACAACTAGCTCTGCCAAGTTCAAACATTTTAAGAAAGATGAGAAAAATTCACATCCTTCTTATTCAACATGTACAATCCAGAAAATCCTTCACCCAACAGAATGGGGTTCTGAATTGCACAAAACCAAACCATTTCCACTAAGCCTTGATACCCGAGTTACCTATTGTCAGTTTTTTAACTATTCGGACTATCGACAAGCCTGGTTCAATACCTTTTTTTATCTAAAATGATAGCTTTTCCCACTCCTGGATATTCTTTTTTGATAGAGAATTTCAAACCACCAAACTTCCCTTTTGGTTTATTCAATGGTGGACTCACTTTGGGAACATTCCTGAAACCCTCATACCAGAAGTCAAACCTTGCTTTGACCTCTTCAAACAACATTCCCATCCCTCTGCAAATGAAAAGAAATTTAATCCTTTTCTCATATTTTGCATAAAGTTCCTTTTGCCATGGGTTTGTGTGTGGTATTTCAGCTACAACATACAAAATGATGGTCAAACCATTCTCACCAAAAGATACAAAGTCAAATGGTGGGATGCTTTCATATACAAAAAGAATATCACTTTTCAAAAGGTCAACAACTGGCTAGGCAAAAATAATCTTCTTCCATTCCCAAAGGAGACCACAATTTTCCTAGCATAGAAGTCATTTATAATGCCAAAGTTAGCTGGTGCTCAAACTGAAGAAGAATTGTACCAAATGATCCAATAACTTCTGGACAACAGAACCTCCTCTTCCAAACAAGGATCCTTCAAGCCTGAAGACTCTTCCAGTAGTTCAAACTCTTCTGAGCCTATCATTGACTTAGGAGATGACTACTTCGGCAATAGTGAATTCTAGTATTTTGTAAATAATATTTTTCTGTATTTATATTTTGTATTATTTTTGTATTCTGTATTGATTATATTTACTTTTGTATTTACTTGTAATGTTTGTAAAAGTCAAAAGTCAAAAGTCAAAAAAAAAGTCAAAAGTTTGTAGAATTATGTCTGCCTCTTTCTTACCAAACTATAGCTCGCTCGTGAAAGAATCTCCAGCTCTCCCATGTGAAGCCAGGTCCCACTCCATGTGCAGCTACCCACCTACCTGTCTGCCAACCACCAAAAATAGGCTCATTATTCAACTCTAGCAGGTGATGCCAGCTATCTTTCCTAGCATGTGATGCTAGCAACCTCTCCTAACTTCAGCTATCTCCTGCTATACGAAGACTCCTCCTGCATCATATCGAGGGGGGTTATAAACTTCAGAGAGAAATAGATTAGAGAAATTATGTTGTTTCTTTCTGTAATCAAACATTGTACTGAGTGATAAAGAGATAACCTTTCCTTTCACTTATATAAACTTATAACTGTTGGCTAAGATTGTACTCCTTATAATTATTTTATAAAGGTAGAGTTTTGGCTTTCAAACTTTGCTTTTTTTTAATTTATTTTCTGTAAACTTAAGTATGCTCTGTGCTTGCCTCTAGTAAGATCTTGCACATCAGAAATTTGTACTGCTTTTGTGCTATGCTCAAACTTCTCTTCTACACTCTTTTCTCCGTATGTTACCTGTCTGGACATCCTCTGGGCATACACCATTTTTGTTCTGAATGGTATCTGTCTGGAGCATTCCTTTGGGCCGTTCCTATTTTCAATTTTCTTGACAGGGTGCTTTGTGTACATGCATTTTGCATCTACTGCATCCATCCTATACTGTCATTTTCCTTGCAGGGTGCTTTGTGATCATTCATCATATGCATCTGCATTAAAACAGACTATCTTAATTAATTAATTAAATTTAAACAGTAACTATTTTCACTATACATTTATGTGCATAAACTATTTTAATCTGAACAGTACTTATTTTTACTATTCAAACTTCCAAAACAGTTTCACATACCTACCCTCTTATGTGGATACCTACCTCGTGGCCTTCATGCTCTGGCTGGTTTAACGAAACATAAGGTAGGCTGCATAAAATCTTCATCTCTTCTGTGTCTTCATTTCAAACTATCCTATTTTTGATCCTATCTCCCTCCCGGTATCAGAGCCAGGTTAGGCTATTTTCTGCTTTAAACTATTCAAAATTCATTTTTAGGGGTGAATAACAGTGAGACTCCTGGATTGATCAGTGAGAGGTATTGGTGAAGTAGTTAGTCCCGTTTGCCAGGTTGTGCTGTAGGGCAGTAAAGCTTATGGCCATTTTCCTGATCAGTTCAAAGTTTTAATATTTTAATTTTCAAAATGAATTTAGAAAACATTTTCTGTAGAAATCAATCTTTCTCAAACTCTTCTACCTCTGACTCGACAGAGTCCAAACGGATAGTTAGTTCTGATGAACTGATTATTGAAGATTTTTTTAAATATATTGATGGCTGGGAAATTCCCAGGATTCAGAAAAATAGATTTACAAATCTTCCAAACTCTCTTTCCTGAAAAATAATTTTACAATCAAAACAGAAGAAAGGGACATACAAATTTCCAAACCTTTTGAAGAAATCCAACTCCATTCTTCAAAATCTTTACAAAATCACAAAGAACGCTCATACAAATACATACACATAGGCTTTGTTCAGGTAGGATTAAAACCTCTTACCAGGAAAGGTCTGGATACATCAATCTTAGCAGTCCTGAGGGATGCTAGGTTCGTAAAATTATCTGATTCTATGTTAGGAATGGTGGAATCCAGTCTTAATAAAGGACCAGTAAGTTTCAGCTGCTATCCAAACATAATAGTCTCTTTAAATGATAAAAATATTTTGAAGAGCATTGCTTTCCAAATCAAAACTCATAACTACAAAATGCTTTCTGGGTCCATTCCTATTGCATTGATATTTCGAGTTCATCATAAAGCAATGGTTTCTGCTTTTGCAACCAAACATCTCAAACACTCTCCAAAAGGTGAAACCATCCTACTCCAAACAGATTTATCCAAATCTAATGCTATCATATGCAGAACCATTCAGTGGAAAGATGTTACCTTACCTGAAGAATGGATCTTAGAAGGAGCCACTCAACCTCAGTCACTAAAAAGACCTAAGCCAAACGCAAACTTGAGAAATGTTACCTAGTTCTCGGATTGAAGAGTTAAACTATCTTTTGACAGAAGACCAACCAGTTCTCGGTATTTTGATGAACGATCTACCTCTTCAACAATTGACCTTAGAAGAGCCTCACAACTTCCTTCGGTTATATATGCTCGTGCTCCTTACCCAAATGATCAGCAGATCAAAACAAGTGTCTTGCCAAGGTTCTCAACCTCTGACATACCTAGCTCCACACTCAGAAATGTTAACTATCAAATAGCTATCCCAAGACCTGTCTATGATAGCCAAAATCCAAACATAGAAGAAGATGAAACACCTTCAGCCCCTTCTTCTCCATCTTCCTTTGCCATTACCCAAAATATCACTGTATAAATTAGTGTGTTGGAAAAAGAATTTCAAATTGATAAAACTCATCTTCAAAAGAATTTTTATTCTAAAAAGAATTTGGTTCTTTTCAAACTTCCTCGAGATCAAATATGAGATTCAGGAAAAATATTACGAACTTTATAATGACTACATAGT
>CATIWO010278871.1:0-36842 GCA_949673435.1 Macaranga tanarius | reverse complement strand
AAGTCACACCTATAAGGTGAAACCAAATCATCAATTTATTAATCTAATTATTGATTAAAGTATTTAATCAAGTAATTGAGATTAAGAGAATTGGATTTATGATTTAAGCAATGATTCTAGCATATCATGAAATCTGATTCCACCAAGGGTTTGATTATTAATTTATACTTGATTAATATGAGATATTAATTAAAGTATCGAATTAATAATATATATGTTGTTTCATAATTGGACTTGGATTAATGGCCCAAGGTGTATGGGCCTAGGCTTAAAAGTATTTTGGGCCTAGGCTTAAAATTATTTTGAGCCAAAGATTAATCCAAAATGAAAGAAAACCCAACAACCTAATCTAGGTCCATTAATTTAATGGATTGGGTTTGGACCAAGTGTTAGCCCAATAAGCAAGCCCAAGTCCATATAATTAATATAAAGATTTGGTTGTATTAATTGGACTTGGATTAATGGCCCAAGTTGTATGGGCCTAGGCTTAAAAGTATTTTGGGCCAAAGATAATCCAATGTATTGAGAAAGCCCATCAACCTTATCTAGGTCCATTAATTTAATGGATTAGGTTTAGACCAAGTGTTGGCCCAATAAGCAAGCCCAAGTCCATATAATTAATGTAGAGATTTGGTTGTATGTATTCATAAGTATAAAAGATGTATATAGACATTATACATGAGATGTGTTGTCTACTTTCATATTTGGACACTTGTAAGGCCACTTGTCAATTGTATATTCTTACTATATGACAAGTGTCATAATGATGTCATCAATGATATCATGTGGTGGGCCAATGATGTCATGGTGATGTCATGTGGTGGGCCAATGATGTCATGGATGATTTCATGGTGATGTCATGCATGATGTCATGATGAGGTGGCAATCTTTACACATATTTCGTCTTAATTGGTTTTAATGATGCTTCTTCTTCTTGTTGGTTTTTGTTCAAGTGTTGAATAAAAATAGTGGAGGTTTTTGTGGTGACAAAAATGTGAGCTACCAAACAACAAAAGAAAAACAACACAAACCCTTAAGTGTTCTTGCTAGGAAGATTGAATTAGTGAAAGTCTTTGTGAGGTTCATTAAAGAGGGGACTTACTTCTAATCTAATCTAAGCAAGAAGGTGATTTGGTGGAGCTTGGTGTTTCAAGCTAGAGGCCATACACTTAGGTGGCTAGAGCATGTGATTCAAGAGTTGAATCATCTACACGAAGCTTGAAGGAACTATTGTGGTCTTTATCAAACATAAGAAGTTTGTAAGTTTCCTTAAACTTAAACTTCTATGTTGTTATGCTTATATGCTTGTATGTTTTTAGCTATGTGTAAATTACAAATTGGTTCCTTAGGATTGGAATTCTTCATGTGATGAAGAGTTATGCAAGTGAAATTTTTGAAAGTGCTCTATTGCATAACTCGATTCCTTTCATTTGCCACAACACTTGCACCATTTCCAAGCTTTAAGGTCACTTCATTTGGCCTCAACCTTCTCTCATTTGCTAGATCCTGTAAGGATGAAAAAATATGAGAACTAGCACTAGTATCCAATACCCATGCATTAGATGAGCTCTTAAAACATTTAGAAGTAAATAAACTAGAGAAAGTCTTACCTTATGCATCCTTGCCTTTTCCCTTAGTCTTGAAGGACTCAAAGTACTTGGGACAATTTCTCTTCCAATGTCCCTCTCCTTGGCAATGGACACACTTTCCTTTGCCCTTGTCTTGCCTCATGGTGGCCTTTCCTTAGTTTTTAGCTATCCCCCCATGGGGTTGACAACACTTGCCTTGCCCTTCTTCTTCTTATTGGCCTTCTTCTTAGTCCTACTAGAAGAGGCAATAAGTGCAACCTCCTTCCCTTTGCTCCCTTGGATAGCCTTTTGGGTCGTCATGAGCATATTCATTAACTTTGTAAGAGTGCACTCGATTTTATTCATATGGATGTTTACGATGGTTTGCCCGAACGATTCAGGAAATGATTGGAGAATCATATCCACTTGGAGGTGGAAGTCCATTATGAAGTCTAGACTCTCTAGCTCCTCCATTGATCTGATTATGGAGTTTATATGGGCCCCAACATCCTCTCCCTCTCTCATCTTAGCATGAAAAAGCCACTTAGATATCTCATACCTAGATGTCCTACTATGCTCACCAAACAACTTTTGTAGGTGTACTAGGATTTCCTTTGTACTTATATATTTCTCATATTGCTGATGGATCTTGGTGGTCATGGAAGCTCACATTATGCAATGTGCTTGCATATCATCATCCTTCCATTTTGTAAGAGTTTCGTGCTCCTCTTATGAAGCATTTTCAGGAAGGGATCTGGGTAGGCTTTGCTTTATCACATAAAGTATCTTTTTGGAAGCTAAAACAACTTTTAGGTTCCTTAGCCAATCAATAAAATTAGGACCCGTGAGCCTATTGCTGTCAAATATGATTGAAAGTGGGTTTGAAGGTCTCATGTTATCAATTTCTGTAAAAGATAACAAGATTGATTAGTTGTATGTCATTGTGATCACCACTAGATTTGTTCTTTAATCATAATGGCCTCCCACTAACTTGGCGAATCCTACACTTCCAAGTAGGAAACGGAAATCCCTTATTGGATGGATTTCTAGTGGGTAATGGAGTTGATAATAGGCCACTAGTATCCCTCAGGTACACATTGCCATTCTTGGAATATTAGTTCTCATTAAGTGGACAACCCTTGTCCATCACATCTCATGTGAGGTTCCATTAATCCAGCTCCTGATGTTACGGGCCTCAGGTACACCTAATTGCCATTCTTGGCCTTTGGCATTAGTTAGGTCCATACTATTGGATCAGTAAAGTGTATGAATTTGAACACTATAAACCTCAGGTACTCCTATTTGCCATTCTTGGCCCATAGTGTATCCATACACCCACAACATCTCGTGCTTAACAATAACACTATATGAATCTCTTGGGCCTTATGTACACTCCTATGTATTCATAGCCAATGTATATAAGCCAAAAACCATGCACGTTATTGCTCCGATGGAGAGCCTAGACCTAAATTTAGTTGGGAGATTTTTGGGTCAATTAATAATTAAGGTCTTACTTTGCACATCAACCATTTTAAAACATATATATCTCATACACATATTGCATGCAAATCATCCACAATATACATATCTTATACATACATTGTATGGTATCATACATCCATCTATATACATATCATATACATAAATAGCATGCCTCAACATACATATCACATATTTACATTGAACATGCAAAATGGATGCACAAATAAAGAGTGATCATGGGCCTTTCCTAAGCCTATTCTAGCACTTAGAATATTTACAAGTGGGCCTAGCCCAAGAAAAGCCTTCATTCCATGAGCCTCCTTAATCACCATCATCATGGGCCTTGCCTCCAAGCCTCCAAGATTAAATGGGTCTCCAATTGAACTCTTCAAACTTGATCCACAACTCTTATGTTTTACATTCAATCCTTGGCATACCAAAGCAAATAATTTACATCGTAAAATTATGTAATTAACATTTAATTACATAAATAATAATAATAATAAAATTAATTATTATTACAAACTATAAGATGTAAACTAAGTCTATGATCATTTCTTGCAAGTATGACAAGCAAACATTCAATAAAATACAACTTTTACATATTATCATATATTTGCAAAGTCAAACAAACAAGAAAAAAAATATTTTGTGAATAGAAATTGTGAACAGTAACAAAGTGAACAATACCGAGCTTTTTTTTTGTTTTTTTTTTTAATTTTAAGCATCTTTAGTCACAACTCTTACAATTAACAACTTGTTTAATCATAACACTTGCAATTAACATAATCTTTAGCATGTAAATCATGTGATAATAAGCTTTGATAGCACTTGAAGGATGAAGCCCATGTAATAATCAAGACATGTGGAATTTTAAAAATTTCGATTGCATGTAACTCTTACATCACACATGAACCACGTCTAGCCTAAAGATCATATCATATAGAAAATACATAGCTAAACATCCATCAAGGACAATATTTCAACAACAAACAACCAAGTCATGTTATCAAATAATAAGACCTATTAACTAAGAGTTTGGTAACACTTACAAAACTCCAAGTTGGTAGCACTCTTGACTAGCTTTGGTTGATGTTGATCTACAAGCTCCAAGCTCCCCAAATGTGAAGCCTTTATCTTGAAACACATGAATTGCATAAGGAAGACCTCCACGGATAGTGAAGCTCTAGCCACAAGCCTCTCCTCTTTGACCCAAGGTGCTTGCAAGAACCCTTCCAAGCTTGGATGTATGGAATAAGGATGCAACATCCAATGGATAATGGACTTGAACTTGTACAACTCTTGTACACCAATGGCTTTGACTTGAAAGCACACAACACTTGTGTATTTTAGTATTCTTTACACTTTTTGAAGAAGAAGGAAGAAGACACTCTCTAGCCTTTTTCTCTCTTTTGTTAGAATATCAAATTTGCTCTCAAATGTGCAAATGGAGTTAGAAGTTGGTTCTCTCTACACTCTCCACTAACTATCAACATAAACAATTTGATAATAGCTTGAGTATCTCATACTCAAGCCACATGCATTGCCATAGCTTGAGTGTCTTACACTCAAGCCACATGCATTACCATAGCTTGAGTGTCTCACACTCAAGCCTCAAGCCATCTGCATTGCCATAGCTTGAGTGTCTCACACTCAAGCCACATGCATTGCTATAGTTTGAGTATCTCACGCTCAAGCTATATGCATTTGATAGATTGAGTGTCTCACACTCTATCTATATGCATGGCTTTACTTTTCAAGTGAGTGGGTTGTGTTTGGTTATATGGATAACTTTAGCCTTGATATCATTAACATTTAATGGATATGGGCTAAGGTTATGGGTATATAGGCTTCTCTACACCTAGAGAAGGCCCACTCCATACCAATAGACAACTTATGGGCTAATTTAAACTCTTTAAATAAAGCTCATACTAAGTCCATGTTAAGTCCATCTTTATCAATATGCATGGTCCATCTAATGGCCCATATAGAAATATATTAGGAGGCAAATATTAATCTAGTCCTTGAACTTAATATCACATATTAAATCAAGTCCAAATTAATAATTATTTAATTATAATTAAGTTCCATTCTTTGAATTTAGATTTCGGGATATGCTTGATCCCCGCATATGTACAAATCCAATTCAATTAATTTAATTAATTAATTAAATTCTTTAATCAATAATCAAATTAATATTAGTCTTCATAAGTGCAACTCTTGTGTGTGTGACTTACTAGGTTCAAGTCTAAATGGCAATGGGAAATAATATTAACACTTAACATTATGGAAACACCTTTCCATACTAAATTTGAAAATCCTAATTAATCACATTTAGTTCCCATAAGTCGCGAGTGACCCCTAACATAAATATCATGACTACCCAATTAGAAATGAATGCTATATATAGATCCACAAGAATCACATAACACAATTACCGTGCATTAAATATCCTTTCATTGTAAGATCCCGATATTAGCTAGAGTCACGGTTTAGTCAAACTCTAATTTCCTTAATCATATGACCGCATCTTAAGTTCAATTCTTGATAAAACATGACTACTACTAGAAACTCTTTTCAGGTAAGCCGAGTTTGACCTGGCCAGGTACTTATTCATCAAGAATGACTTAAATAGCATATGATCTTATCCCGGTTTACTCCATGTAATGAATTTAATCTTGGCCAATCACTGATCCCTATACATAACCAACTAGAGCCACCACACGCCATATGCCCATACGTGGCTAGCATAGGTATGTAAGCGGTAACAAACTCTAACCAACCATATGTGGATGACCGTGTCGTCTCAAGTCAAAGGACCATGTACACCATTATGTCCAAGATTGTGATTGTTGTTTAAAGTGAATATCCATTCAATCATAAATCTTAAGTCATAGTTCGATCCACTCATTACATGAGTATCCACATGTCTATTCTGATATCTCATATCAAGTAGTATAAGACTCACTACCTCCCACTATCGATATCACATACCGATCAAGGAAAATAGACATAGGTAATAGTTTAGGGATTAATACTACCCATATATTAATCCAACGACTGTGAACATTTATAGTATATGTTCTAAATAAGTTTGTCACTCATATTATCAACTCTTGATAATAAACTTATCTAACATTATATTAAGAGTAAATATTCAAATAAATAAATACTTTAATTTAAATGAATATTTTATTTCCACGGGGATAAATATACAATGTCTACATACAATAATAGCCCTAGGGAACATCTACACTAACAATCTCCCACTTACACTAGTTCCATTCGCTACAATATCAAGGACCTATCTTCTCAAGATGGTGGTCTAACTGCAGCTGTGTAAGTGCCTTAGTGAGTTGATCAGCCACATTATCAGCTAAAGCTACCTTTTGCACGAGCACATCGCCCCTACCAATAAGTTTTCTGATAACATGATAGCACCTTTTGATGTGTTTGGATTTCTGGTGAGACCTCGGTTCCTTTGCCAAAGCAATAGCTCCATTGTTATCGCAGAAGAGAGGTACTGCCGACTCAATAGAAGGAACAACTCCTAGTTCGGTGATGAACTTCTGAATCTAAATAGTTTTTTTAGTAGCATCCGATGCGGCTATGTACTCAGCTTCTGTAGTGGAATTAGCAGTGATACTCTACTTGGAACTCTTCCAGCTTACTACACCTCCATTACAAGTGAAGATAAACCCGAAGATAGAATTTCTATCATCCACATCCGACTGGAAGTTAGAATCTGTATAGCCCATAAGTTGTAAGTCACCTCTTCCATAAGTCAATACTAAATTCTTAGTTCTTCTCAAGTACTTAAGGATATCTTTAAGTGCCACCCAATGCTCTAAGCCTAGGTTGGATTGAAACCTGCTAGTCACACTAATAGCATAGGCAGTGTCCGACCTAGTACACAATATAGAATACGTTAGGCTTCCTATAGCTGAAGCATAAGGAACTTTAGCTATCTCTGCCATTTCCTCAGGTGTCTTGGGTGACATCGTCTTGGAAAGATGGATACCATGCCTAAATGGTAACAATCCTCTCTTGGAATCAAGCATGTTGAACCTCTTCAACACCTTTCCCAAGTAAAGACTTTGAGATAAACCTATCATTCTCTTCGATTTATCTCTATAGACTCGAATCCTAAGAATATAGGTAGCCTCTCCTAAGTTTTTCATCGAGAAGGTTTTAGACAGCCATACTTTCATAGAAGTCATCATACCGACGTTGTTCCCAATGAAAAGTATGTCAACAACATACAAGACTAGGAAAGTGAGTTGGCTCCCACCAACCTTCTTATAAACATATGGCTCATCCTCGTTCTTGATGAAACTATAAGAACGGATAGCTTCATCAAAATGATGATTCCAACTCATCAAAGCTTGCTTTAGACTATAGATTAATCTATTAAGCTTGCACACTTTTGAGCTTTCCTCGGATTCAATACCCTTGGGTTGCTCCGTGAAAATATCTTCCTCAATATAACTACTAAGAAAGGCAGTTTTCACATCTATTTGTCAAACCTCATAATCATAGTGTGCGACTATGGCAAGAAGAATCTGAATGGATTTAAGCATGGCTACTGGCGAGAAGGTCTCCTCATACTCAACCTCTTACCTTTGGCAAAACCCTTTCGCAACAAGCCTAGCTTTGAAGGTCTTTACCTTCCCGTCTACACCAATCTTTTTCTTGAAGATCCATTTACACCCAATAGGTACAATACCTTCAGGTGGATCAATAAGCATCCAAACTTAGTTATCATACATTGAATCCATCTCAGTTCTCATTGCCTCAAGCCATCTTGAAGAATCTTTATCACATAAAGCTTTTTTATATGCAGTAGGATCATCAACATGAATGCTTTCTTCATGCATATGCAACTCTTGCATATTATGGAAAAAACTATATCTCTACGGAGGATGAGATACCCTACTAGTCCTTCTAGGAGTCGGTATGATGACATTCTCAATTGAAATAGTCTCTTTGGGTTGATCAATGTCCATTTGATCAATTTATTGGGCTTATTTATATGACTCCTTACTAAACATTATCTTCCTTCCTTTGCCACCTTCCTTAAGAAACTCTTTCTCAAGGAATATAGCATCTTTGCTTACAACAACAACTTATTCCACAGAAAGATAAAAGCAATACCCTAAACTATCTTTAGGATATCCAACAAACCTTCCTTTAATCGATTTTGTATCCAACTTGTCTGATTTCAGCTTTTTGATGAAAGTCGGGCACCCCCAAATCTTAACATGTTTAAGACTTGGTGCCTTACCATGCTATATCTCATATGGTGTGGTAGAGACGGACTTGGATGGAACACGATTAAGGATGTGGTAGGCCGTTTGGAGTGCAAAACCCTAAAGTGATATAGGAAGATCGGTGTAGCTCATCATAAAACATACCATATCTAATATGGTACGGTTACGCCTCTCGGATACACTATTCAACTGTGGTGTTTTAGGTGGCGTGAGCTATGATACAATTCCATGTTCCCTAAGGAACTCTATGAACTCGATACTTAAGTATTCACCTCCTCGATTCGATCAACGAGTTTTAATACTCTTCCTGGTTTGGTTTTCTACTTGGGCCTTGAACTCCTTGAACTTTTCAAAGGATTCACTCTTGTTCTTCATAAGAAACAAGTGCACATACCTTGATAGATCATTTATAAAGGTAATGAAGTAGTAGAAACAACCTCTAGTCATTTCCTTAAATGGCCCACATACATCACTATGTATGATTTCCAACTTATCATTGGCTCTTATCATTTGTCCAACAAATGGTGATCTAGTCATCTTGCCTTGAAGATAAGCCTCACAAGTCAGATCGGATATGAATCCAAGATTACTCAAGATTCCCATCCTTTCCAAATTTGTGATCTTATCTTTTGCAATATGATATAATCTCAAGTGCCATAGATATTTAGAGTTAGAGGTAATTTCAATTAACATTGCATTCACATTAGATTTAGGCTTAATGTTATTAGACATATTATCAACATAATATAAACCATGTATCACATAACCCATGCCAATCAATTTATTTCCAAAATAAATTTTACATACATTCCTACCAAAAAAGAATTTATAACCCTTACTAGTCAAACTAGAGATAGAGATAATATTTTTAAAGGCATTAGGTACATATAATACATTATCCAACAACAAAATATGATCATGCAAATCAATAAAAGTGGATCCTATAGCCTTTGCCGCAACACTTGCTCCATTTCCAAGCTTTAAGGTCACTTCATTTGGCCTCAACTTTCTCTCATTTGCTAGATCCTATAAGGATGAACAAATGTGAGAACTAGCACTGATATCCAATACCCATGCATTAGATGAGCTATTAGAAAATTTAGAAGTAAATAAAATAGAGAAAGTCTTACCTTCTGCATCCTTGCCTTTTCCCTTAGTCTTTAAGGACTTAAGGTACTTAGGACAATTTCTCTTCCAATGTCCCTCTCCTTGGCAGTGGAAACACTTTCCTTTGCCCTTGTCCTCCCTCATGGTGGCCTTGCCCTTGCTTTTGGCTATCCCCCCCGTGGGCTTGATAACATTTTCCTTGCCCTTCTTCTTCTTATTGGCCTTCTTCTTAGTCTTACTAGAAGAGGCAATAAGTGCAACCTCCTTCCATTTGCTCCCTTGGATAGCCTTTTGGGCCGTCATGAGCATATTTAATAACTTCGTAAGAGTGCACTCAATTTTATTCATATGGAAGTTTGCGATGGTTTGCCCGAACAATTCGAGAAGGGATTGGAGGATTATATCCACTTAGATGTGGAAGTCCATTATAAAGTCTGGACTCTCTAGCTCCTCCATTGATCTGATCATGGAGTTCACATAGGCTCCAACATCCTCTCCCTCTCTCATCTTAGCACGGAAAATCCACTTAGATATCTCATACCTAGAGTCCTACTATGATCACCAAACAACTCTTATAGGTGTAATAGGATTTCCTTTGCACTTGTGTACTTCTTATGTTGCCGATGGATCTCGATGGTCATGGAAGCCCATATTATGCAATGTGCTTGCATATCATCATCCTTCTATTTTGTAAGAGTTTCATGCTCCTCTTGTGAAATATTTTTGGGAAGGGATCCGGGTAGGCTTTGCTCTATCACATAGAGTATCTTTTTAGAAGCTAAAATAACTTTTAGGCTCCTTAGCCAATCAATGAAATTAGGGCCCGTGAGCCTATTATTGTTGAGAATGATTGAAAGTGGGTTTGAAGGTCTCATGTTATCAATTTCTGCAAAAGGTAACAAGATTAATTAGTTATACGTCATTGTGATCACCACTAGATTTGGTCTTTAATCATAATGGCCTCCCATTAACTTGGCAAATCCTATACTTCAAAGTAGGAAATGGAAATTCCTTGTCAGATGGATTTCTAGTGGGTAATGGAGTTCTTAATGGGCCACTAATATCCCTCAAATACACATTGCCATTCTTGGAATATTAGTTCTCATTAAGTGGATAACTCTTGTCCATCACATCTCATGTGAGGTTCCATTAATCCGGCTCCTAATGTTACGGGCCTCAAGTACACCTAATTGCCATTCTTGGCCTTTGGCATTAGTTAGGTCCATACCATTGGATCAGTGAACTGTATGGATTTGAACACTATAACCCTCAGGTACTCCTATTTTCCATTCTTGGCCCATAGTGTATCCATACACCCACAACATCTCATACTTAACAATAACACTACATGAATCTCTTGGGCCTTATGTACACTCCTATGTATCCATAGCCAATGTACATAACTCCAAAATCATACAAGTTATTGCTCCAATAGAGAGCCTAGACCTAAATTTAGTTGGAAGATTTTTGGGTTAATTAATAATTAAAGTCTCACTTTGCACATTAGCCATTTTACAATATATATATCTCATATATATATTGCATGTCAATCATCCACAATATACATATCTTATACATACATTGCATGGTATCATACATCCATCTATATACATATCACATACATATATAGCATGTCTCAACATACATATCATATATATACATTGAACATGCAAAATGGATGCACAAATAAGGAGTGATCATGGGCCTTTCCTAAGCCTATTCTAATATTTAGAATATTTACAAGTGGGCCTAGTCTAAGAAAAGCCTTCATTTCGTGAGCCTCCTTAATCACCATCATCATGGACCTTGTCTCCAAAGTTGACTGGGCCTCCAATTGAACTCTTCAATCTTGATCCATAACTCTTGTGTTTTACATTCAATCCTTAGTATACCAAAACAAATAATTTACATCCTAAAATTATGTAATTAACATTTAATTACATAAATAATAATAATAATAAAATTAATTATTATTACAAACCATAAGATGTAAACTAAGTCCATGATCATCCCTTGCATGTATAACAAGCAAACATTCAATAAAATACAACTCTTGTAAATTATCATATATTTGCAAAGTTAAACAAACAAGAAAAAAATATTTCATGAACAGTACCGTGAACAGTAACAAAGTGAACAATACCGAGCTTTTTTTTTGTTTTTTTACAATTTAAGCATCTTTAGTCATAACTCTTACAACTAACAACATGTTTAATCACAACACTTGCAATTAACATAATATTTAGCATGTAAATCATATGATAATAGGCTTTGATACAACTTGAAGGATGAAGTTAATGTAACAACCAAAACATGTGGAATTTTAAAAATTTTGATTGCATGCAACTCTTGTATCACACTTGAACCACATCTAGCCCAAAGATCATATTAAATAGAAAATGCATAGCTAAACATGCATCAAAGACAATATTTCAACAACAAACAACCAAGTCATGTTATCAAATCATAAGACCTATCAACTAAAAGTTTGGTAACACTTACAAAACTGCAAGTTGGTAGCACGCTTGACTAGCTTTGGTTGATGTTGATCTACAAGCTCCAAGCTCCCCAAATGTGAAGCCTCTATCTTGAAACACACAAATTGCATAAGGAAGACCTCCAACGATGGTGAAGCTCTAGCCACAAGCCTCTCCTCTTTGACCTAAGGTGCTTGCAAGAACCCCTCCAAGCTTGGATGTATAGAACAAGGATGCAACCTCTAATGGATGATGGACTTGAACTTGTATAACTCTTGTACACAAATGGCTTAGACTTGAAAGCACACAACACTTATGTATTTTAGTATTCTTCACATTTTTTGAAGAAGAAGGAACAAGACACTCTCTAGCCTTTTTATCTCTTTTGTTAGAATATCAAATTTGCTCTCAAATGTACAAATGGAGTTAGAAGTAGGTTGTCTCTACACTCTCGACTAACTATCAAAATAAACAATTTGATAATAGATTGAGTATCTCATACTCAAGCCACATGCATTGCCATAGCTTGAGTGTCTCACACTCAAGCCACATGCATTGCCATAGCATGAGTATCTCACACTCAAGCTACATGCATTCGATAGATTGAGTGTCTCACACTTTATCTATATGCATGGCTTTGCTTTTCAAGTGAGTGGGTTATGTTTGGTTACATGGATAACCTTAGCCTTGATATCATTAACACTTAATGGATATGGGCTCAGGTTATGGGCATATGGGCTTCTCTACACTTAGAAAAGGCCCACTCCATACCAATAGACAACTTATGGGCTAATTTAAACTCTTTAAATAAAGCCCATGCTAATTCCATGTCAAGTCCATCTTTATCAATATGCATGGTCCATCTCATGGCCCATATAGAAATACATTAGGAGGCAAATATTAATATAGTCTTGAAACTTAATATCACATATTAAATCAAGTCCAAATTAATATTTATTTAATTGTAATTAAGTTCCATTCTTTGGGGATGTGCTAGATCCCCGCATATGTACAAATCCAATTCAATTAATTTAATTAATTAATTAAACTCTTTAATCAATAATTAAATTAATATTAGTCTTCATAAGTGCAACCCTTGTGTGTGTGACTTATTAGGTTCAAGTCTAAATGGCAATGGAAAATAATATTAACACTTAATATCATGGAAACATCTTTTCACACTAAATATAAAAATCCCAATTAATCACATTTAGTTCCCATAAGTCGTGAGTGACCCCTAACATAGATATTACGACTACCCAATTAGAAATGAATGCTATATGTAGATCCACAAGAACCACAGAATACAATTACCGCGCACTAAATATCCCTTCGTTATAAGATCCTGATATTGGCTAGAGTCACGATTTAGTCAAACTCTAATTGTCTCAATCATTTGACCTCATCTTAAGTTCAATTCTTGATAAAACACGGCTACTACTAGAAACTCTTTTCTAGCACCAAAACTTTTTTCAGGTAAGTCAAGTTTGACTTGGCCAGGTACTTATTCATCAAGAATGACTTAGATAGCATAGGATCTTATCCCAGTTTACTACAGGTAATAAATTATATTTTGGCCGATCACTCATCCCTACATATAACCAACTAGAGCCACCACACGCCATATACCCATATGTGGCAAGCACAGGTATGTAAGCGGTAATAAACTCTAACCAACCATATGTGGATGACCGTATCGCCTCAAGTTAATGGACCATATGCACCATTATGTCTAAGATTGTGATTGTTGACTAAAGCGAATATCCATGCAATCACAAATCTTACGTCGCAGTTCAATCCACTCATCACATGAGTATCCACATGTTTATTCTGATATCTCATATCAAGTAGTATAAGACTCACTACCTCCCACTATCGATATCACATACCGATCAAGGAAAATAGACAGAGGTGATAGTCTAGGGATTAATACTACCCATATATTAATCCAACGACTACGAACATTTATAGTATATATACTAAATAAATTTGTCACTCATAATATTAACTCTTGATAATAAACTTATTTAACATTATACTAAGGGTAAATATTCAAATAAACAAACACTTTAATTTAAATGAATATTTTATTACCACATGGATAAATATATAATGTTTACATATAATAATGGCCCTAGAGCACATCTACACTAACATTTACGAGGATATTCATTTTTTAGTTAGTAGATTACAGTTTGTTTCTTTTCATAATGTTCCTAGGCAATACAACACTGTTGCTCACTCTTCATCTAAGTGGGCTCAAAATCTTCAAGATGTTTCAGTTTTTATTAAGGATGTGCCTTCTTGTGCTGTTTTAGATGTTATAAAACTTCTATTTGATTTATTGCCTTTATTCTCAAAAAAGAAAAAAGGAGATGTTATATATATATATATATATATATATATATATATATATATACACACACGTGCACACACACACACAAAAGAGTCAGAGTAGGTGAACATAAAGTGAAAGCAAGTAAAAAACAAACATGGGTAAAGATAAATAACGTGTAGTGCGACACGCGCGTTATTATTAAAAAACTCCCATAATTATATAGTTTCCTGTAAAATAGGGGATTGTTTTGTAATTTAAATTTTTTTTTTATAGCGCTGTGTGACAACGAGCGGCACTACACCTATTACTGCCCAAAAAATATATAAAATATTTGTGAAAAAATAATAAATAAACTAAAAATACTGTGACAAAACATGAGAAATATGATATATATATATATATATATGAGGGGGGTGGACACGTGAAATTATAAAAATTGTCCGTATTATTTATTGTATAAGAGTCGGATAAATTAGTAATTTATCAATTATAATTAAATTAAATTAAATTATTTAAAATTACAATTGTAATTGAAATTAAAACTGTATTTTCTATTTTAATTAGGTTAACTTGTTAAACCTAGATAATTTAGTAATATATTAATTAAAATTAAATTAAAACATGGACAATTCAGTAATAGCAATTTATCAATAAAAATTAAATTAAATTATTTAAAATTACAATTTTAATTGAATTGAAACTGTATTTCCTATTTTAATTAGGTTAACTTATAAAATCTGAAAAATTTAGTAATAGATTAATTAAAATTAAATTAAATTAATTATAATTTAAATTAAATTATATTTCCTATTTTAACTTCTATTTTATATAATATAAATTAATTAAAGTTTAATAAAAAAGTTACTATTAATTTAATTAAATTTTACTATTTAAATAATTAATTATAATCATAATTTAAAAATAGTATAGAGAATTTTTTTAATAGAGAGAAATAATAAAAGTAAAAATAATTAAATAGCATATGTTATTACTTAATAGAAGTAAAAATAATTAAATAGTTGATGCATGTGATTACTCAAAAAAATTAATTCACAACAACAAATTTTATTAAAGTTTAATTAAAATAACTAAAACTAAATTAATTAATTTATCTAATGATTAATCACAATTATAAGATAAAAAATAGTACATATAATTAAAAATAATTAAACAACATTATTTTATATATTATTTATAAAATAATATATAAAATTAGTGTGATATATTTTAAATTTGATTTATGTACAATATATAGTTAGTGAAAAAAAGAGAAAAATAACGTTAAAAATATTAAAAATCTAATTGACAAAAATTTTTATTAAAAAATTATTGAAATTAATTTAAAAGTTTTTTGAATTATTTAATGATTAATTACAATAATAAATTAAAAAATTGTAAATAAAATTTTTATGAAAAAGAAAAGTATTAGGTTACAAAATTTGAAAATGTAATATTTAATCACTAGAAAAAGATAAATTTTAATTTTTATAAATGTTAAAATCATGAAAACAAATTAATTTAGAATGACAACTATTTAAAATTTAATAAAAGATAACTAACATTAATTTTTTATTTTTTATTATCAAAATAGTATATAGAATTTTTTTTTAAAAAATGAAGTACTAAAATAAAAATATTCAAAATTGATGTGTAATTACGAAAAAAAAAAAAATTAATGCTAAAATTGTTAAAAATACTACAAAAAAATTAATTTATTAAAATATAACAAAATAATGTATTTAAAATTTTATTTTATATTGATTAATTACAATTATAATTTAAAAATAATACATGAAAATTTTTTAGAAGAGAAAAATATTAAAATTAAAAATATTTAAATTGTAATAATTAAATTTATTTTATAAAAACGAGTCCAATAATAGAAAGATCACGTGCAAAGCATGTGTTGTGTATACTAGAGTATATATATATATATATATATATATATATATATATATATATATATATATATATATTCTCTTTCTTTAATATTTTATGATTTTGACTTATGTGTCAAATTTTAAAAATTCATCATATTTTTAAATAAAACTAGTAAATACAACACGTGCTTCGTACGTGATCTTTCTATTATTGGACTCAACTTTATGAAATAAATTTAAATTACAAAAAAATTTAATACATTTTAAATATTTTTAACTTTAATATTTTTATCTTCTAAAAATATTTCTTGCATTATTTTTAAATTATAGTTACAATTAATCAATATAAAATAAAATTTTAAATACATTATTTTATTATATTTTAATAAATTAATTTTTTTTGTAGTATTTTAAACAATTTTAACATTAATTTTTTCTATTTTTTGGTAATTATACATCGATTTTGAATTTTTTATTTTATTTTAGTACTTCATTTCTTAAAATAAAATTCTATATACTATTTTTAGATTATAAGTGTGACACCCCTCCCCACTGGTATCTACGTCAGACAAATCCACATCTTAGGCATCCCAGCATGGAGTGACAGTATAGAGAAGCATCACTTCTAAGATGAAATTCTATAAGACCACTCAGACTAATCCAATTACATTCAACTGATTACTAGCTTAGCTATTAACCACTCATTGTATCAATAACTGTTTAATAATAAACCAATCAACATCCATCAACAACTATAGGTGGCAAGATTATAAGAAATATATATGTGTATATGTATATATATACATAATAATGTACATAATTAGTGTTCAGTGGTGGGAGGAGACTAGGAAAAATGGGCTATCAAGATATACATAAATAATACACCAAAAAATCAGAATAACCCTATACTTCATGAAGAAGGTAGCCTAACTACCCCTAAGATGATCTGCCCATACATATATATACTCAAAATAGCAGCTATCATCCTAAATGCTCAACCCTCAACCAGCAAAAAGAGAGTGGGGTTAGCAGCATCAGACGACGACTACGTCCAAGTCAGTGAGACTTGGACATCCGACTAGGTCTTGTAGGCGACTGTGATGATCGTCAGACAACCATCTGAGAAATTGATCCTCACCGTATGCGTTCAGTACTCGACCGCAATAGGATCTACGACTACTCGAAATGATAGGTCTGCATCTAGATTATGGCGTATGTAGTACAGGATCTCAGTCTCGTCCCCCTGGACGTCTAAAGTTTATGACACCCAAAGGATAGCCATCTGTACAATATACACTATCTACAAAAAGTGGCTAGACTAAAAAGAAAAGCATTTTAAAAGGGGAGTGGTGAGCATTTCCATATGAAAAACACTCAGTGAGTAGACTAGACAATACACTCCCGGTAGCTAAATAGATGAACAACTCAAATAATAATACAAGTAATTTTAAACCAAATAATTTAAGCGGTAAAATAAAGCAAAGTAGAGTTAGTTAAATACAACGGCATACCAAAGAGTCAAGCTACAAACATTCCAATTATGTGTATCAGATTACAATTGATTCATTTAAACATTATATATTCAGGTTGCTATCAATATGGTGGGTACCAATCAGCACATTGAAGGCTCGAGCCAAGTATGCATGCCATTATCGTAAACTACTCAGGGTAGCCCCAAAGGCTTTCATAAATCTCATATCATTGTATCCCGAATACAGAAAATAGTAACATCACATGAGTTGTTGTGTCCCAGACACAATCTTATATCTTATTGAACCCTGCTGTACCCGGACATAGTCTTACTGTAACCTTTAGATATGTTCTATTTACATAGTTGTTCATATTTTCTAAAGCAGATACATCTCCAGTCAAGTAGGTTTGATAAAAACATTTCAAATTTGACTCCTGGGACATTGTTCCATTCAATTCCAACAGAGGCACCGCCCCAATACTAGTTGAGGCGCTGCCCTTGCATGTTCAGACTATAGAGGCGCTGCCCCTATGGACTAAAGAGGCACCGCCTGTTGAATTTAAGAGGCATTGCCTTTACATTTCAAATCATAAAGGCACCGCCTTAACAAGTAATAGAGGCATCTCCTCTGTGCCCTGGAGGCGTCATCTTTTGGGCCTTTGTGGGCTGAGGCACCATCTCTTCACACTGTTCCAACGATCAAAATTTTAAATTTTTAAAAGAAACTGAGAAATTCAAATCATAATAAATCAATCAAAAAACCACTCAATTCAACACATCAACTAAAGAAAATTATAGGGTTTGAAAAAAAAAGATCCACTCACTAACGTAGTAGAAGAAATTTTCATTAATAAAGTCACTTATTACAGTTAAAAGTTTACATGCTTCTGAGCATCAAAAATTTAAGTCTTAAAGCCTAATGAGTATCTTTTTTAGCTGAAAGGACTTGGGCTTCGCTAGCCTCAATAGGAGGATCTTCTTCACGAGTAGCCATAGGTTCAAAAGGGACTAGAGGAAGAGTCTCAGTAGCCAACCTCCCCACATCAGTATTAACAAAGGATTAACTCTCCTTACTGGAAGCCATCACCGATCTTTCCTTTCTAACTACTTCACCCAAATCTTGGATGGATATTCTATTAATATGAGTAAAGTCAAGATCAGGATATTGCAAGACTAGCAGCCGCTGGCACTCCGACTTCAAAGCTTGAACAAAGCTGGAAGTCAGGCCCTGAAACACCTTCTTCTCGCTAAGACGAGCTTCTCTTAGCTGACGAATTTCTTCATCCTGAGCAGTAATTACTTTATCTTGATTGGTAACTATTTTACTTAGCCGAAAGACAGAGCTCTGAAGCTCTTCGTTCTTTTTTTTCTCATGTTCCAAGCTCGATAGGCCATTATCTCTCTCAGCACGAGTAGTATTCATAATCTTCTTCGCTTTTTTAAGCTCGCTTTCTTGCTCAATCTTTATTTCATTTACCTTATGCTCTTTCAAGTTACACTCGCACCTATAAGTATAACGAACATCGTCCAACCGAAGTACCCTCTGAGCAGCCTAAAAGAAAGATTAGTTAGTCAACAAATAAAAGAAGGAACTCATAAATAATAGTACGAGTCATTCACCTCAATCAGACTCAAGAATATTTGACTCTGAAGATCATTTTCATCTGTGCCTAACCATTTGGTCATGTCTTTTGGTAGCCTTAAGCACTTAGACAAATGATCTCTAATAATGGGGTTGAGGATACTTGGATCCTCATCCTTCTTCTTAATCCTTGGTATGGGATTTGGACATCCCTCTATCCTTAGTCTCTTAATGAAAATTTCACCTCTACCGGTTAGATCTTTGTAATTATCCTCCGAACCCCTTGGTCGTTTACGCTTCTACTTCTTAGTAAGTTTGATGTTGGCTCTAGGCGATAGCTGGATGCCGTAATCTTCGACACTCAGTGGATGAGTATTAGGATCTTCAGGTGCGGGTATCTTATCTACAAGATCATCAAAACCTTCCATGAAATCATCAATAATATCAGCCATCTATAAAAATAAAAAATAAAAGAGGTTAGAAAATACCTTTGGATTTTAGACCACCTATGATATCATATTTACTAGTATCCACTGGATGATCATGTCTCAAGATAAAATGTTGAGAATAATAATCAGTTGAAGGCTGGAGTATCAAACACTGAGAATAGAGTTCGGCTAAGAAAGAGAGCTCGTCCTCTATAAGCTTGGATGATCATTTCACAATATGAGCTTCGTTTGCCCATATGAGAGGTACGTAAAGGAAGCCTGACTCGTGCTCAATAATAAAAAATCAATTCCTCTAAGATCAGTTAATGTCTACTAACTTCTTAAATAAGCTAAAATTAGCTACGACAGACATAGAGAAGGTCAGATCTCCTTTCTTCTTCATTAAATTGAACATGTATCTATGCATAAATATAAAGGGCTATTGACCTTGGGAACGGACCAACTTACAAAAAGCGGTAAGAAGCCTATACCCGTTAGGGTGTAATTATTCGGGGGCTAGCCCATAAGCATAAAAAATTGCTTAATGAATGGATTTAGAGGGAATTGTAAACCACCCTCTAACTGATCCACATAAATAACTATTGGGTTCCTATTATTTTCCTTATTAAGGTTATAATAGGCTCTACAATGAGAATGGGCCTGGTAAAGTTTGTATTCTTTAGGAATCCTATATTGTTTCCTACATAGACGAATAACCCTTTTACTCAATTGAGGGGGAAATTCAGAAGGGTCTAGAGGAAGTCTAGGAGCCATAACTAAAGAATAATATAAATAAACTAAAGAACAAAATGACAAGGCAGAATAAAAGAGATGACCTTAGGAGGAAAATTCACAAGCTCTTTATCAGTAAAGAATCCTACAGAGAGAAGGAGAAATTTTAGAAAGAGAGAGGAAATTTTGAAGTAAAGTGAAAGGAGGGTGGGTTTTATAGGGGATGAGACATTTTTATATCCCTCAAATGTCCCTAACAGTTATTAAATGCCATTTCATTAAATGAAGGGTATATTAAAAAATTGAGAAGAAATTGAAACGGTTTGCAGGAAGATAAAAAGTTTCATCGGTTAAAGAGATTTCAAAAAGACACGTAGGCCAATGAATCACCAACTTTCATAGATTACGAAGTGTCATTTAAATGAAAAAAATAATATGAGCTTATTGATATTCATATGTTTTAGAGCATGTTCGAATAGCACGGATTCTCAATATAAGATAACTAGCTCACATAATGCTTGGATGAACCTACTTCATCAATATGAATTTTTCAAAGATCATAGCTTATGAACACAGATTCATAGATATGAACACGGGTGTTCGTAACATAAAGAATACGAACATTAAAGTTTGTAACATAAAGAATACGAACATTGAAGTTCTTAGCAATAAAGGATACGAACACTTCAACATTCGTATTAAACAAGGCAGACTTGGTTTTCAAAGGATTAATTACTTCAAGGAACGAACATCTAAGGGATCGTAGTTCATAAGCAAAAATGAGGATTTGCCTTATGAGTGTCAGAGTTCATATATTCTCAAACTTGGTGGTAACAAAATCAGAAAATAACAACATTCGAACATAAATATTCGATAATATTGGGGTGGGACTATTGATAGTCTTAAGAAAATAAGGCCTTTATTAGCCCAAGTCCAAGTACAATTACATCCCAGAAAGGATATATAATCAGTGTTTTACTTGGGAATAGAAACCCAATCGATAAGGGAAAAGGACTCAAGATACTAATTCGAATTGGATTAGGTATGTTTCTTTTATATCCATATAAGCACATGTTTTCTCTTAACTAGAACAACTTGAATAGATTTTCTCTGACTTGAGCATCAGATAACCTGTGGATTAAGGATCCCAGACTCATCCTAGTTTTCTCTTGTACTTGCAGGTTTAGAGGATGTTGTATATTCATTAATTATTTTATGAATAAGGAAATTCACACACAATACAATCTAGACATTTACAATAGTAACTATAATATATAGAATCTAATAGGAGAAGCAAAAAGAATGAATCAATTAGCAATTGATAAGTGGTTAGACTATTTTTCCCATCCATTATTTTAATTAAAGATGGATTCACCATAACAAATTTTAAACTAAATACATGTGTCTTTTCATGAATAATCATAATTTTTTTTATTGTTTGCTAATTTTTTACAGGTTTCATATTTTTCCCATGTTCATAGATTTGGTGTTCTAGACAAATGCGTTGCCATTTATTTTCACCATCACCTCAAAACTACATTACAGGTGAGTTATTTGGTCTTTTTCACACTTTTGTTTAGTGTCACTATTTTACATGCCTTCATTTATTAATATAATTTGTTTTACAATATTAATTAAGGAAAGATAATGCTGGAAATATTTAAATTATATTCATGCAAAGTTAATATATAAAATTTTTGACCAATTAAAGAGTGAAAAAGTAGTAAAATGAGTTTGAATTTTACCATTGTCAATTTTTAAAAAGAGGTCACCTCCTGTAATGCAGTTCATCCATATTTAAGTTATATGACCTCTTTATTAACCAAATACGTAGATCATATGACTTTTCTATTAACGAAAAAAAGGTAAAAGGTACAAACTAACCCTTGAACTTTTATGAAAAACAGTACTTAGTATCATAAATTTAGTGTCGAGTCATCGAAACCCATAAAACTTTTAAAAATGATTCAAATAACCCTTTTTAAACGTTTGGCTTAATAGTGTTAAATTTTAATTTTTGGAACTATAAACAGTACAAAAAACCCTTAAATTTTTTTATTTTGGTTCAATTAAATCCTAAATATTTTAAAATTTAAAATATTTATTTATTTATTAATATTTTTATTTTAGAGTGTAAAATTATTTTTAAAAATTTAACTTTTTAAAAATATTAATTTATTCTTAAAAATCGTATTGCAAAGCATATATTACTTTTTTTTTCTTAAAAATAAATTTAAAGCATAAACATTATTGGCCTAATTTATTTGAAAGTGTAAGAATTATCACTAAAAAACTATTCATCTAAATTATTCTACACTATATATTTTTATTCTTAAAAAATAATTTTAGAGTGTAAAATTTTTTACTCTTATAAAAATTATTGTAAAATGATATACTTTTCATTCTTGAAATATTGAAAAAGGATGATCTTTTCTTGTCATATACTGAATCTCTTGCGTTATTTCCTTTGAAATTATCCCTAGGTATAATAATTTTTATAAAAATCAAAATTTTTACACTCTAAAATTATTTTTAAGAATAAAAATAGGAAAATTACCCTAAATAGGAAAAGAGCAATTCATCATGGATTAAAGATTACACAGTTCCCTTTCCAACTATCCCAAATGCATACAAATGAAATTGAAATATTTTTTATTGTTTATTTACTTTATTTCATAATTCTATATATTTTTTTGTTGTTTTATTATTTCCTTCCACAATTCGTCTATAATTTGTTTTTTAAAAAAATTGTAATAGCTAAGTTACTTTAATATTATATTGTTTATATTTTGCAATTGCTTCCATAGACATTGAAAATGGGCATGTGTATTCCCAAATACTAACCGTCAATCCAAACGTCAGTAATGGTGTGTTGTTGATGTACAAGGTTTAACCGTTTAAGTGTTGTAATTAAATTGAAAGTTTGAAAGCTCCATTTGTTGAATAATAATTTTTTCTTTCAAATGTGTTACATTAGTAATTTCGTCATATAATATTTTTATTTTCTAACCATATTTTTTAATTTTTATAATAATAAAAAAATATAAATCACAAAGTTATAAAATGAATTCTTTTAGTATTTATATGATCAGTCATTGATTATCTATATTTTATTTTATTATTATTATTATTTAATTTTTAGGTTTTATTAATTTTTATAATATTTATGTATCTCGTTATTAAATTTAATAACAAATTATTTTATATAACCGCACATGGTACCGACTGTAAACTAGTTTATATATAAAATATGACTTTCTGCATTACGAACATAAAAAAAAATTAATATAATTCATATTTGCCACCTTAATCATAATTGCGTTTTTATCTGGAATACTTGTTTGCATATCTCCTCCAACATGTTGAATACCTAAATTATTAACAATAAATAAAGGAAAAAATAATAATAATCTTGATTAAGCAATCAAAGAAAAATAACATATGCATGCATCATCATTACGCATTTCAATTTAAATAATAATAAATTTAATTTATTTATAATGAACATATTTTAATAAGTTAAAAGAATTAATTTTTTTTAACCACATGAATAGGTTTTATGCTTGATTAATTTTTTTTTAACCACATGAATAGGTTTTATGCTTGCTTAGTGTGAGAATGACGTGGTCTATCAAAATCTCATATTATTGGTGAAGTGTATGTATTTGTATTATATTGATTATTACGTTTTTACAAAATTGTTGTAGTTCATGACTCGCTTGGTTTCAAGATTTTCTAAATTTTTTACATATACAAAGCAACAAATTTTCTAAGTTTAACTTGAGCCAAAGATTTAAATATCGATATTATATATTATATTAAGGTTTTAAAATTATGGATATATCAATGGATATATCTATATCGAAAAAAAATTTTATATCATTTTTAAAATTTTATGATAATTTATATTAAATTTTAGATTTTTTTTGTAATTTTTTTAGAAATACTATATAACACTAAAATAAATCTAAATTAATTATATTATCATAAAATGCCATCAATTTATTAATTATATATTGTATAATGAATTAATAATAAAAGGTTATTATTTGGAAAAGAAATTAAAATAAGTAAAAACAAGTCTAATAATTTTTATGAACATTTATTTTATTAATATAAGGAGGGAAAAAATCAATTTGTATAAAGTATACAAATTGATAAAAAAAACCCCTCTACCTAATTAAAAAGTTGAATTTATACATAATTATTTAAAATATATAATATAAGCATCCATATTGTCCTTGTGAGATCCCACATCGGATGGAAGTGGGTAGTTGGCATGCCTTATATGGGTGCAATGCCCCCTTCCTTCACGAGGCGCCTTTTGAGGACAAAACCGTGAGGGCCGTTGCCTGGGGCCGGTGCCAAAGCGGACAATACCTCGTGGGCCGAGTGATCTTGGGCTGTTACAAATGGTATCAGAGCCAAATCCTCGGATTCGGTGTGCCAGCGTGGACGCTGGGGCCCTAAGGGGGGTGGATTGTGAGATCCCACATCGGATGGAAGTGGGTAGTTGGCATGCCTTATATGGGTGCAATGCCCCCTTCCTTCACGAGGCGCCTTTTGAGGACAAAACCGTGAGGGCCGTTGCCTGGAGCCGGTGCCAAAGCGGACAATACCTCGTGGGCCGAGTGATCTTGGGCTGTTACAGTCCTAAACAATAATAAATATATGATACAATTTTCAATACCACATTGAATTTTTATGTGGTTTAACTTTACTTGTTGAAGTTTGACGATAGTAATTTGTTAGCCATTCACAATAAGCATCCCAATTTAGGCGTTCCCGATGATTTGTAACATAATGTTCAATGTGCATATTATATTCAAACTAAATAACATCGTCAAGAAATTCTCTTGGTGGAAATGTAGGAAAAAAATCATTACTTTCATATACCTTTTCACTTAATTGTTAGAGACTCACCTAGATATGAAACTTGAAATTCATATTGTTGATAATATATGTATGATTGTTGATGTTAGTGTGGCATAGCATACGCACTTGATGGGTTATAACTGGATGAGTGAGATTGAAACCAACTATTTTAAAAAATTTTCATTCCATAATTATCTGAAGATGTAGAATATGACTCATGTATTTTTATATATGACCAAAAAATATGTAAAATTTTATTGTTCACATGTGAAGAATATAACATATAATTGTGCTATTGAATTTACTCGTTTAATATTTTAAAAATTTTTAGTTTTCTATTTCTTTTATTTAAATTGTCTTACACGTGCATTATTTTGTGCTTGAATTATTGTAGAAGTAACAAAATCTTTTACTTTGTACATTCTATTATTAAATATGAATGATATAAAAATTATCATAAAAAATAAATAATTGATTTACTAAGTCCTTGTACATATTTTTATTTATGTGAATTGTGAGATTACTAATTTTTTTCACTTTATATAAAATCGATATATCCATGGATATTTCAAATATTTTGATGCTATATTGGATATATCATTGTTCTCATTATTAATTCTTTCAAGATAAAAATATTTTCTTAAATATCGTGGATATTTTTTGATATTGCGATATTTCATGTGAAATATTGTTAAAAAGATATAACTTATTATTTTTAAATCAAGACCTGTAGATATACGATATATCTATCGATATATCCACTGATACGTAGATATTTAAGTCCATGACTTGAGCAAATTGTCCACCATGATTAAACATAGTTGATGTTGACCCTTTGCATAATCAATATATTGATCAATCTCTTATCAACTCTTATTTTAACTTTAACAATCAATTTTGTGTTACTAACATATTTGTTTAAGTGTGATTATAAGTTAGATTTCATCAATTGATAAAGCAAGCATTAGAGGTTGAATTAAAGCTTTATTAAACTCCTCAAATGTCCCTCATAATGTCCCTTAAAATCACATGGATGATCACAACTCATATGGAATCAATTGGAGTTAAAATATGAAAGTTTGACTAGAGTGGACTGCCGCTCACGATCCAGTCACAACCGTGAACAACGACCTTGAGGAGAGTTGGTCTGCACAAAGGAAACAAGGAGAAAGACCTGAGCCCCTCACGATTGTGAGGCTGGTGGTCATGATCGTGAGGGGCAGATCATGATTGTGACAGGCTTTCAATAGGCAAATTTCACCTCCAACGGTTATATTTTCATCCCTCACGATGGTGAGGAGTAGTTCACGACCGTGAGGAGCAGCTTTCCTGCAAAAAAAGTTAAAATTGAATTAAATGAAGAGGGATGTGATTTTGGATGTTCTTTTAGGTTTCCAACAGCTAGTTTTTCATCCTTCAACTATATATACAAGGTTTAGAACTTCATTTAAGAAGTTAGAGAGTTGGTGGAGCAAATTGATTGTGCTAATTTATTGAACCAAACTTTATTTCTTTAACATTTTCTCTTTATATACTCTTTGATTGTAAATAAACTCTTGTTGAGTTTGTATCTACCATTCTTGTGAGAGTTGGGTGAGTGTTAGAGATATGATTCTTTCATCGACTCATTCTTTGGAGTTAAAGAAGTGGGTGGTGAGGTTCTTTCTCTTTAGGTTAGTATTGAGCCTTAGCAAAAACACATTGATTGTAAAGGTTGTGAGTTAGCCATGAAAACTCTTGTATGAAGATTTAAGTGTGAGCCTTAAAACACTTGAGAAAATATTAGTGTTGAGCCTAGAAAAATACATTGGAGATTGGTTTGTATTGAGCTAAGAAAAATACAAGTTATTGTAAGGTTAGCATTGATCCTTAAAAAATTTATTGTACACAATCTTGGTAAAAAGATTAGTGTGGGTGATTAAAAATTCTAACTTGGGGATACGTTAGGTAGAGGATATAGAATTGGTTATAATCCGAATCTCTATAAATCTTTGTGTTGATTGTTTCTTTTCTTGTTCTCATCCTTATCTTTATCATTATTTTTGTTGTTGATTATGTGAGATAAGTTTTTTGCCTAATCCCTTTCTAATTTCCTCTTAATTTTTCAATTTTCCTCTAAACTACATATTGGCCCTATTCACCCCCCTCTAGGACTTTTCAATTGGTATCAGAGCTAAAATTCTTGGCACTTAATTACAAGAATTTAAAAATCCTTGGGGAGTGAATCTCTTTCTTTCCAAACCTATAGACCCTTCTTTGATGGGAGTGACTACCCTTTTTGAAAATACAAAATGGAGCTTTATCTTAATAGTGATCATATTAGATTATGGGATGTGATCTTAGATGGTTGGAACACTCCCATAAAGATAGTGAAAGGCATTCAAGTTCTAAAGGAAAGAAGTGAGTGGTCTCAAGAAGAAAAAGAAGAGAACCACAAAAATAAAAGGGCTATATCGATTCTTATAGCTTCCATGTCAAGAGAGGAAAGAGAAAAAATTTAACATTGTATATCGGCCAAGGAGATGTAAGAGACCTTGGAGAACCATTATAAAGGCAACATCCAAGTTAGATCTAAGAAAGTTCAATTGCATGTCTATGAGTATGAACTCTTTAAAATAAAGCCTCATGAAAGCATTACCAAAATGACAAATTGATTAAATGTCCTTTTGACAACCTTAAGAAAGTTGGGCAAGCACTATTCAAAGGAAGAGACCAACACTAAAATCCTAAGAGTGCTTCCTAAGAAGGATTGGGAGTCAAGAGTGACTTCAATTGAAGAATCTCATGACCTCTTTAAGCTTTCAACCGACATCCTCATTAGTAAACTTCTCACTCATAAGCTTACATTGAGGCAAAGGGAAGAGGAATAATAAGGCAAAGAAGAAAAGAAGAAAAGCCTTGCATTCAAAGCTTCACAAGACTCAAGTGATGAAGATGACCTTGAAGATTTAAGTGAAGATGATGAGAAGATTACATCATTCACAAGAAGCTTTATAGAGTATTTAAAAAGAAATAACTTGAGTAAGCACAAGGAGTCTAAGAGAGGTGGCTCTAAGAAGGCCAAAGAAGTTATATGCTTTAAGTGCAAGAGGCCCAGTCATATTTAAGATGAATGTCCTAAGCTCAAGTATAAATACAAGGGAGCAAAGGAAAGGAGAAAAGCTTTTAAAGCTACTTAGGATAACTCTTCTGAATCTGAGATGGAGGAGGAGCAAAAAGAAGCTTCCAACCTTTGCTTCATGGCCTTAGAGGATAATCATAAGGTACCTCTGTTATCTAATTCCTCTTGTGATGACCTTTGTGACTATGATTATGATAATGATGAGGAAATCTATTGTGAGCAAAATTGTTTTAAAATATAAAAATTTACTTTCAAAGAAAAAGTTTTACAAATTAGAGCTTTTAAAAATGTCAAAAGGATTTGAGGATTTGAAAGCTAAGTTTTCCAAAGTGACCTCCTTAAATGAGCAACTCTCTAATGATTTGAAAGCTTCTATCTCTTTGAAATGTGAATTTAATAAGACTAAAGAAGAGATTAAAAAGCTTTTTAAAGAAGTTTTAGAGCTAAATAATTCTATATATAAGTTTCAAAAAGGAAAGGAAACTCTAGATGCTCTTTTAACTTCTCAAAAATTTCATGGCAATACCTATGGTATCGGATATGAATATGGAGCATCATCATCATCATCCTCTCATAATATATTTGTGAATGCCAACCATGATTCATCATATGCTCCTAGTAGTAGTGTTAAGACTCAAGCCACATTGGCTAAAAGGTATCATATGCCTAGAGCCAAGTCTTTTAAGACTTATCCCCCTATGGCTCAAAGGTCTAAGGCACAAGCCAAAAGACTTCAACCCAAGCATGCTTTCATGTACATAAAGAAGCACACACCTAAGCATGCAACACCACACTATAATGTGCACACTTGTGAATGTATGGCATATGTATACTTTAAAACTCACTTTCCTAGTAGGAGATATATGCAACACTTTCATGGTAAGAGAACTTATGTACCAAGGCACAATAGATTTGCTAATGTTAGATGCTTCTATTACATGAGATTAGGATATACTAATAATATATGCTATTATAGGAAGCTTCATCTTCATCCCTTACCTAAAGATTATTTTGAAACTAATCAACCAAGACCAATTAAAATTTGGGTTCAAAAGGTTGATTGATCTTAAGATGTTCTTGCTTGAATTGATTGTGTTTTTATGTTTTGATGAGTTACTTTTTTAAATTCAAGCTTGCAATCTCACATTATTAGTTATTGCATTTTAAGCCATTTCTTTATAATTTCATGAAAATGATTTATTTAATTTATAGTAAATATGCAAACAATAATTTGTCTAAAGAGAATTTAACCTTTTGCATGATCAAAATAATTCTAAAAAGTTATATATTTTTAGCATGTTTCTCATTATTTTCAACATTTTTCATGTAGCATGCTTTTTCACTTGGTTCACTTACTTTTTAATTGGTATCCTTATTATTTATTTGATGTTCATTTGGTATCACACATTTTATTGCATTTACTTTTTATCTTTCAATTGGTATCCTTTCCTTTTGACTTCCTCCCTTTTTCACTTTGACAAAGGGGGAGATAAATTTGGCATTTTGAATGATAATAGTTATGCTTGAATTATAAATAGAATACTAAAAAGGGAGAGATACTAAATATTTAATATGAATGAATAATTTTTGGTATGTTTAGCTCACCTTAGCATATATTGAGGGGGAGAAAATTCAAAACCCTTTAGTATATAATTAAGGGGGAGCATTGTAAAATAAATGCACATACATGCACTTAGTGATTTTTAATTATCATTCAAAACTTAATTGTCAAAGTCAAAAAATGGGAGATTGTTGACCCTTTGCATGATCAATATGTTGATCAATCTCAAATCAATTCTTGTTTTGACTTTAATAATCAATTTTATGTTACTAACATATTTGTTTAAGTGTGATTATAAGTTAGAGTTCATTAATTGATAAAGCAAGCATTAGAGGTTGAATTAAAGCTTCATTAAACTCCTCAAAGGTCCCTCCTAATATCCCTTAAAGTCACATGGATGATCACAACTCATATGGGATCAATTGGAGTCAAAATATGTAAGTTTGACCAAAGTTTGACCAGAGTTGACTGTCGCTCATGATCCTGTCACAACCGTGAGCAGTGACCATGAGGAGAGCTGGCCTATACAAGGGAAACAAAGAGAAAGACCTGAGCCCCTCATAATCTGCTCCTCACGATCGTGAGGGGCAGATCACAATCGTGATAAGCTTCCAATGGGCAAATTTCACTTCCAACGGTCATATTTTCATTCCTTACAGTATGTCACGACTGTGAGGAGCAGCTTTCCTATAAAAAAGCTGAAATTAACTAAATGAAGAGGGATGTGATTTTGGATGTTCTTGGAGGTTTCTAATAGCTAGTTTTTCATCCTCCAACTATATATACAAGGTTTAGAACTTCATTTAAGAAGTTAGAGAGTTGGTGGAGCAAATTGATTATGCTAATTTATTGAACTAAACTTTGTTTCTTTAGCATTTTCTCTTTGTATACTCTTTGATTGTAAACAAACTCTTGTTGAGTTTGTATCTACCCCTTATTGTAAGAGTTTGGTGAGTGTTAGAGATAGGATTCTTTCATCTACACATTCTTTGGGGTTGAAGAAGTGGGTAGTGAGGTTCTTTCTCTTTAGGTTAGTGTTGAGCCTTAGTAAACACACATTGATTGTAAAGGTTATGAGTTAGCCTTGAAAACTCTTGTATGAAGGTTTAAGTGTGAGCTTTAAAATACTTGGAAAAAGGTTAGTGTTGAGCCGAGAAAAACACATTGGAGATTGGTTTGTGTTGAGCCAAGAAAAATATAAGTTATTGTAAGATTAGTGTTGATCCTTAAAACACTTTATGGTACACAATCTTGGTAATACGATTAGTGTGGGTGATTAAAAATCCTAACTTAGGGATAAGTTACGTAGAGGATGTAGGATTGGTTATAATTCGAACCTCTATAAATTCTTATGTTGATTGTTTCTTTTCTTGTTCTCATCCTAATCTTTATCATTATTCTTGTTGTTGATTGTGTGAGATAAGTTTTTTGCCTAATCCCTTTCTTATTTCCTCTTAATTTTTTCATTTTCCTATAAACTACATATTGGCCCTATTCACCCCCTCTCTAGGACTTTTCAGTTGACATTACTATGTGCATTGACTTCTATATTAATGAAAGCAAGAAGTCTTTTAATTTTATCTCATAATGTATGACTTGTAAATTTTAATTAATTGCAATTATTTAAAATTTTTTAAGCAGATAATAATTAAATATTGATGTTTGTTCAACCATTCAATAGCAAAATTCTTTGTTTAAAGTTGAAAACATGATTAATTAATTAATTAATTTCATATTTTTTTAGAGAAAAAGATGGATATCATTAAAGATTAAAAATATATTTTGATGCAAGAATAATAAAAAAAAGTACAATAAAAAAATATCAAAATAAAATCTCACTGAAGTCATAAAATTTTTTTATTGTTATACTTCAATTGAATTGACAGAACACTTTTGATTTGTAATTTGGCAATCTGTATGCTCCATTCAATAACTTTTTTTAGTTATAAATCGACTCTTTGGTCTTTGAATGAGTCCGATTGTAGAAATATCAACAGAAAATTCTCAACAAGGAGATTTTCAAATTCCATAAAGGAAAACCATAAAAATCTAATTAAGGGCAAGAACTTTATAAAGGAAGATTTAATAATTTCAATCAAAAAATGAACAAATTAGAAATTTGTATTTATTTAATGTAAAAACAAAATGAAATAAATCAAAGGAAAAAGTATAAAAAAGTATAATGTGGTTTCAACCCTAATCACTTCTTGACCTGTGGTTTTAACCCTAATAAATTGGTACCATGTGTTTTAAATCATTAGCAAATAGAGGCAAACCATCTAACGCCGTTAAAAGTAATGACGTGACAAATGGTATTTTAGTCATATCACTTTTTTTTTGAGAAAAAGAAAAAATATATGTGGTTTCATATTCTGACTTGTGGTTTATTTTTTTATAACAAATCAGTACCCTATTTTATAATATCGAAAAAATAACAAATTAATTAATTTATAATAATAAATATGAAAAGAAAAATTATAAATGATTTCTTAATGGTCTAGTTAATTTTTTTAATTTTTATATAATTTTATAAGAATATATCTTTTTATTTTCTTATATATATATATATATATATATATATATATATATATATATTTATATATAATCAATTTAAAAATTTATATCATTACCATATTAATAGCTTTATAATAACTAATAAATAATATTTAATTTTTAAGAATTTTATGTATTTTTAATTTAATTAATTTAAAACTTATAATAATGTTACAATAATTAATTATAAATACCAACCAAGACATTCAAATTGAACCAAAAAGAGAAAGTATCATTTTCTCACTAGCACATTAATAAACCGAAAAAAAATATTGAGTCCAATTGGAAGGGAATTATCGACGATTATTATTTCATTTTTTTTTCTAGTTATATTGTTCATGAATGTTTGGCATATTATATGCAATTAGAAATATTTTAATTAATATTTTTATTTTAAAAATTTGGATAGATCTTAAATTTAAATACTCATACTCAATGTTCATTTAAATCAATGAAAATTTATTATGTAATCCATAATTCACCTGTTAAATATTCTCTAATAATTTTTTATCCATAAATTAAACAGATGAAAATAGCAAGTACCAATAAAAATATTCAAATTGAAGTAAAATGGGCAAGTACCATTTTTTTACTATCATGGCATCATATCATATCATATATATATATATATATATATATGTGTGTGTGTGTGTGTGTGTGTGTGTGTGTGTGTGTGTGTATTATAATTATAAAGCTACAATTTTTAATTTTTTTTTCAATTCTACAAAATTAAATTTTAATTATTGTAAAATTATTAATAATTTATTAATAATATAAGTTTTAAATTCGTTAAATTTAAAATACATAAAATTTTAAAAGTTGAATATTATTTATTATTTATTAAAAAATTATTAATTCTGCATTAATAACATAAATTTTTAAATTGATCAAATAATATTTTAATATATATATATATATATATATATATATATTAAAATATTGATTGAGCCACTAAAAAAGCATCTATTAATTTTTTTATATTTGTTATTATAAATAAATAAATTATTTTTTTTGATATTATAAAAAAGAATACTAATTTGTTATAAAAATAAACTACAAATCAGAATATAAAACCACATAGATATTTTTTCTTTTTCTAAAAAAGTGATATGACTAAAATACCTTTTGTCACATTATCATTTTTAACGGCGCTATACAATTTGGCTCTATTTGCTAACTATTTAAAGCACTGGATACCAATTTATTATGTTAAAACTACAAGTCAATAAGTGATTAGGGTTGAAACTATAATGTTCTTTTTTATACTTTTCCCTAAATAAAATAGAAATAGGAATAGGACCACCGCGATGATCGGCGGTGGCTAAAATAAAAATTTTAAAAAAGAAACTAAGAATTAAGAGAAAAGGGTGAGAAAAAAAAAGGCAGTTACAGTTTCAGATTTCTGTATTAATTTCATATTGTCGGATATTTGATTTTTATGTATAACCAGTAGTTTCCTCATAAATTTCAAAGTTTAATTTTGAAGATCTATCTTTGTAACATCCGTGTCCTAGAACCGGATTACTGTTCATTAATGACAATTAAGAACGTTATTACTGTAGTTAATTAAATTTAAATGATCTGGAGTTTATTATTTTATAACTAAGTTTATAATTGATGGGGATTGAACATGTGGAATTGATTTTCATGTAATATGTCGATGTGATTAGATTGATGATTATTTATAAGGAAGTAAACAATGAGTAAATAAGGAATAAGGTTGGAATGTTTAAAGGGATATATATATATATGTATGTGTGTGTGTTAATTAGATGAAGTTATAAGGATAAAATTGTAGAGAAAAGAATGACTAAAGTGAAACAAGTGGGAAGTGAGTGAATTGAGAAGGTAAGGAAGAAAAGATGGGGGACCAAAGGATGAAGAATTGGAGTTGTTAGCTTTCAACAGGAGAAAGCATGGTGGGAGAAGAAAATAAGGAGGAGGAAGAGAAGGAGTAGTCAGCAGAAGCAAAAGAAGGAAGAAAAAGGAAGAGAAAGAAGAGAGAGAAGAGAGAGAAAGTATTCTGAAGACCTACCATCTGATTTCAGCAAGAAGAAGAGGAATCGGCAGGAGAAAAATTGTGAGTGGTTTTGTGTTCTTAATGATTTTGGTTTAACTTGATTTTTGAGTTTGATTTTGCATAAAATGCTATGGTTTTGGATGTGTTGTAAGGTCTAGAGTGATCTAAGTTGCTTAAGGCATGATTTGAGAGTGTTATGGAGTTATAAGTCGTTATTTAAATGATCTGTGACAAAATTTTAAAATTATAGTCATTTTCTACAAATTTTCAGTCTATTTTTGTATTTTTGGGTTACAGAGGCGTGCGTCTGTACGTACAGGCGTGCGTCTGATCTCCCTAGAGGCGTGCGCCTCTAGGCGCCTCTCCCACACACGTGCGCCTCTTCATTAACACGTGGCGCCTCTACATTTACTTGTATAGAGGCGTGCGCCTCTATACAAGGGTGTGCGCCTCTGCAGAAGAGACGTGCATCTCTGTAAAAGAGACGTGCGTCTCTGCAACTGTGACGTGTGCCCCTGCAGCTGAAACGTGTACCCCAGCACCCTGATATGCGCCTCTGTGACTCAGATAGGTCCCCCGGAGACCCGTTTCACGACTCGTCTGACTGGAATCTTCGAACTTTCGACCGAAAACTTGCTTTAAACATTTGAATACTGTACTAGAACATAAAAATGGTCGAAAATGCTAATTATTGTTGAAATGACCTGGAACTCTTAAGTCTCAGACAAAGAGACTAAATCTTGTGAATCATTAATAATGTAATGAAATTCTATATGAGAGTATATATATGTATATGTATATGTATATGGGATGAGTTGGGATGTTGAGCTGGCCACTCGTTGATAATTATCTTTGGGACAGCGCAGGGATCCAGAGGTGCCTTTAGGGCGGATCCTTGTGGTTTATATATATGCATACGATGATATTGAAATAAAAATGTGTTTTGGCTAGTGTAAGCCATGGAAAGAAAGATGAATGTTATGTGAGGATGAGAGATGTTGTATATTGTTATTTTCCTTCGGGGAAAGGGGTTGAGATTATCTATGATGAGATAATTGAGAATATTGTGAATGATAATGATGATGCAATTGTGATGATCAACTCTCAACCTTAATAATGATTGAGGTGTAACCTCCTAATAATTAAAAGATGAAAACTGTTGTGATAACCAAATATTGCGAGAATCGCTATTAGAATTGTTAAAGGAATAAAGTTATTCAACTTTGTAATTTTAAGCTATTATGGATTTGGTGTTTATTTATGTAAGCATTTTGGCTATGATTTTGTAATAATTTTTATTGGATGGTTTTAAAGGAATCAGAGATTTATTTGATGTTTTGAAATGGTTTGAGCTCTATTTCAGAAAAAAGAAAATTATATTCTTGATTGATTGGATTTATTTTAAAAAGGGGTTTTATAAATTGAGTTTTATCGCTGGAAAAATAGTTCAAGATGGTTTTGGTTTGACGATTTGTGATAAAAGATATATTTTGCTGTTCATTGGGTAATTTCTTTTGAAATTACTCACCACCATTTTTAAAATGATTTTTCCAAATTGAGATAGTAGCTAGCGCGGGAGGAAGACATGACTGTACATTGGTCTATGATGGAGTCTGAGGTTTCATAGGAAGAGACGTTTGTTCGATACATAGTACGTCATGATGCCGATACAGTACTGGCCTTCAGTGTTGTAGTATAGCTGCTAGGTGCTGATGTTCTTTATTCAGCCATTCGTGGGGATCTTCTTGATGGTAGCTGCACCATTCTTAGATTTCTCTACGCCACCTCTACAGATGTTCAGGTCACCCTCATATGGGTGTGATGTAGTCTTGTGGATGCATCAGATTTTGGCTTTTTGCTTGCAGCCATTTTCTATACCCTACTGGAGCGTGTCACCAGAGTGATCTTTGAGCCTTAGGGCTAGTGTTTTGTTTGAGGGTTGACCTAGACTTGTGCTGCTGTTACTACCTTTGTCTTCCACTACCATCTTATTCCGAACTGAGATCCGAGGGTTATGCTGGAGATTAGATGCTAGGGCAAATTTTATTGTACCTTGTATTATTTGTATTAGCATCTAGTACTCTGATATTATATTCTTTTGGGATTATTGTATAATTAAACAGTATTCAGTATGGATGATTGATACCAAGATGATTATTATCATATATGTTATTGTGGTTGATCTTAGTAATATGTGATGTATGATTATTAAGGATGATATTGGTATATGATCGCTTGATGGATGCTTGTGAATAAATGAATGATGAATGGATGTAGCAACATTAAGCAAATACCAAATAAGGTTTTAATTTGTACATATTTTAATAGTGTTACCAAGTGTTGGATATAACCTTTAAAGCTCATTAAGTGTATTAAG
>CATIWO010278718.1:0-11958 GCA_949673435.1 Macaranga tanarius | reverse complement strand
ATATTAAATCCATCTTTATTAATATGAATGGTCCATATAGAGATACATTTGGAGGAAAATATTAACCTAGTCCTTAAACTTAATATTATATATTAAATTAAGTCCAAATTAATATTTATTTAATTACAATTAAGTCCCAATATTTGAATTTAGAATTTAGGATATGTTAGATCCCCGCATATGTGCAAATCTAATTCAATTAATTTAATTAATAAAATAAACTCTTTAATTAATAATCAAATTAATATTAATCTTCACAAGTGCAACCCTTGTATGTGTGACTTACTATGTTCAAGTTTAAATGGCAATGGGAAATAATATTAATACTTAATATTATGGAAACACTTTTCCATACTAAATGTGAAAATCCTAATTAATCACATGTTATTCCCATAAGTCATGAGTGACCCCTAACATAGATATCACGACTACCTAATTAGAAATGAATATTTTATGTAGATCTACAAGAACCATAGAACATAATTACCGTGTACTAAATGTTTCTTCATTACAAGATCTCGATATCGGCTAGAGTCACGGTTTAGTCAAACTCTAATTATCTCAATCATATGACCTCATCTTAAGTTCAATTCTCGATAAAACATGACTACTACTAAAAACTTTTTTCTAGCACCGAAACTCTTTTCGGGTAAGTCGAGTTTGACCTGGCCAGGTGCGTATTCATCAAGAATAACTTGGATAGCATAGGATTTTATCCTGGTTCACTCCAGGTAATGAATTTCATCTTAACCGATCACTCATCCCTACATATAACCAACTAGAGCCACCACATGCCATATACCTACACGTGGCTAGCACAGGTATATAAGCAGTAACAAACTCTAACCAACCATATATGGATGACCGTGTCGCCTCAAGTCAAAGAACCATGTGCACCATTATGTCTAAGATTGTGATTGTTGACAAAAATAAATTTTCATACAATCACAAATCTTACGTCACTATTTGATCCACCCATCACATGAGTATCCACGTGTCTATTCTGATATCTCATATCAAGTAGCATGAGACTCACTACCTCCCACTATCAATATCACATATCGATCAAGGAAAATAGACAGAGATAATAGTCTAGGGATTAATACTACCCATATATTAATCCAATGACTATGAACATTTATAGCATATATACCAAATAAGTTTATCACTCATATTATCAACTCTTGATAATAAACTCATTCAACATAATACTAAGGGTAAATATTCAAATAAACTTAATACTTAATTTAAATAAATATTTTATTACCATAGGGATAAATATACAATGTGGCCCTAGGGCACATCTACACTAACACATAAAATATACCTTATCTTACACCTTGCATCTAGTGTGAAAGATATTCTCATGTTGTACCTCTTCCTTTATTTTGGCTTGTACATTCATAACTCGCCTTGTAATAAATAATTCACCATATGATGAACTTTGTATATTCTCATCATCACTTGCATCCTCAAGTTCGAGCATCTCTAAATCACACTCATCATTATCACTTTCACTAAAAACTTCGCCTCCTCTCATAATTATGGTGCACTATATGGACAATTAGAAGAGATATGACCATAACCTAAACATTTAAAACATTGAACATCACGAGATCATTTAGGTTGAGTCTTACCTTTGTCTTTGGCTTTGGCGTTTCCCCCTTCATTGTCTCCTTTGTTGTTGTCAATTTTTGCCTTATTGTAGCTTTTATCTCCATTCTTCTAATTTGACTTCCATGTAGGATTATAAGAAGTCGAATTGCCTTTTGAGATTTTGGACTTCATTTGCTTCTCAATCTTAATTGCCATGTGCAACATATCTTCTATGTTAACATAGTGATGTAATTCCACTAAGTCGGCTATGTTTCTATTTAATTTATGCAAAAATCTTGCACAATCTTCTTCAATATTAGCTCTAATCATAGTTATCTCCATTTCTTGATGATACTCCTCTACACTTTTAGATCATTGTACAAGGTTTTGAAGTTTATTATATAATTCTCTATAATAGTGTGAAGGAACAAACCTCTTACGCATAATCACCTTCATTTCATCCCATGTCTCAATAGACGGTTCATGTTTCCTTCTTCTACTAGTCACCAACTGATCCCACCACACTAGGGCATAATCAGTAAATTCTACTGCGGCTAGCTTTACTTTCTTTACTTCAGAATATTGATGGCATTCAAAGATGAATTCCACCTTTTTCTCCTACTCCAAGTAGGTTTCAGTATCACTCTTACCTTGGAAGCTTGGAATCTTCATTTTAATACTTCCCAAGTTACTATCATCTTTCATTCGCCCGTTTCTACCAGAATTGGATATTTGTTTGTCGTCCTCTTGTTCATGTCTCCCTCGATTTCTAGTATTATTTATACTAGCATCTTTATGATAACTGGACTCTATTTTGTCAACTCGGTCTACCAAATCTCTAATCTGAGTTCTCAATCTTTCAAACATTTGGGTCATGACCTTCATGTAGAACTTTGGATCTGACATCCCTTCACTGTTTTAAGCTATTGTTTTAGTTTTCCCTACAAAAATTGGTTAGTAATAAATTCCTCACAAAACACTCCCTTACATGTTTCACTCAATTTAAATGGCACTCACACTCGTGTTTCACTCAATGAGGTTTTTACCCTCTTATGAGCTCACTACTCGCCTCTTACCACACAAATTCCCCAAATCTTGATTCTAATAAAACTAATGTAAATTCATCAAGAATTGCTCAATCAATTCAACACCACAATCATAAAAATTAGCTTAAACTTAAAATTTATGGCGACTATTCACGAATCAAATAAGCAAGTGAACAAAACTTAACTTAGAATCAAGAACTTAACCCAATTTCAGAAGTCAAGAACATGCACACAACAAAAAATAACAAAAGACGCCAAATCTGATTTCTAAATCCACAAACACCAATAAGAAAAAAAATTATGAATAATTTTTTATAGATGCAGAAATTTAACAAATTAAATCACTTAAGGGTCTTTTGATTGATTTTGAACCCTTTTGTATAAATAACAACAATTTATTTTTTTTTATTCGGATCTAAAAAGAATTGAAAACAAGAAGATGAGATAAGACACTAAAAAATTAAAGGATAATTAACCAAACCTTAAAGTTTAGCTCTGATACCAAATTGATATGAACCCTACCTATAACAGAGGTAGAACGCGAATCCAACTTTGAATTTCAGCCTAAAGATCTATCAAGAATATTAGTTGTATTGTGGATGGAACTAAACCCCTTGCTTATTAAGTTTGAAGCAAGATACTTAGTTATTAATAAGATGAACAATCACACAATTCTAAGTCTTAACTAACATAGTAATTGTAATGAAAGGTAGATGTGAAACAATTTAAGTAAACTTGCAAAAGTTCCAAAGAACAAAGTTTAGGGATAATTCCTCACTTTGATATATTAATTCTCAAATTTCATTCCAATTCATTGTACCTCAAAATAAGGCTTATTTATAAAAAAACACAAAGGGTATAAAAGTCCTCTAACCCTTAGGACTTCCTAGACTAAAATCCTAAACTAAAATAGAAATAAAAATAAACAAAACCAACAAAATTCAGGCTTAATGTATCAGACGAGACACGGTCGTACAACAAAGAACACGGGCGTGTTTCAATACTAAAAAAAAGACAGAATGGTACACGGCTGATTACATGGGCGTGTTTCAACCCTTAAAAAGAGACAGAATAGTACACGGCCAAATAAAGATAGAGACACAGTCATGTACCTTACTGGTCATTTTTCATATATCAAACACGGTCATGTGTCGAGATACACGGGCGTGTATCACTTGAATCGCCAATACCATCTTCTGAATAGGAAATCAAACTAAGTAACTTGATTTCTTCATCTTGAGGTTCCACCACCTTATTCATTATGCAAGGAACAAATGAATTTAATGCAATCTTGAATCTCTTAGCTCTTGACCTCATCATTGGCCCTTCAAAATGTATTGAATCATCAGATGGTTGGGCTTGTTGGACGAGGTTGCCTTGATTGCATCAGGTTCGAATGACGGACTTGATTGTACTCCATTGAGAGTGACAATAGCTATATACCTTGCCACTAGATTTGAATGAAACGCAGACAGCATAACAATAACTATTGTCAAATTATTCGGGACTGAGTACATAATATGTGAGAAAATTGTTGTAAATGCAGAAGAAATAACCAAATAATTAAAAATAATAAAACACGGAACACTAAAATCAATTTCTCTATCCCCAGTGGAGTCTCCACTATAGTCGATGGGGTTCAATACACGTCTAAGTGTTTAGCGACCACAGCACTGTGCGGGCTCAGGGTCCACTAAGAAATACAACTTTGGACCTTTTATGAGCTTAAGTTGGAGATGAAGTCATCACCTGGGTGAAATCCAGGACACACTGTACAGTAACTGGATCCCACGGAGGGGCCTAGCAGTCGTCCTCAGAGATTGGGATCAAAAATTGGGTATAGACTTTTGGAATGCCCACCCAACCTTGCAATCGCCATCCGTTTGTGTTTTATGTTTTATTATTCCTAATTATTGAATCATCCCTTTATTAACATGCAAATTGCAATTGCCTACAGATAATTTTCAATTTTACAATTAAGTCCAAATTGTTAATTAATTTATGTACATGCAATTATGTCTGATTCACAACATACATCCACACAACATTACCATTTATCCACAATTAATAATAAATAAAATACAAAAATAAATAAAATGTACTCACAAAGAAATGAGGGAAGGAGAAATGAATACACCACACACAATAATAAAAAGAATAAAATAAAAACCAAAAAATAAAACCAAAATCAGAACTAAAGTATAGTAACTCGTAGGGTTACCAAGTCTATACGACTGCGAAAAAATTATTGATCAGTATGTTAAAAAAAACCTACAAAAAATAAAAAGTTAGTACATAATAAAATAATCAACAACTAAATTCCAACTAGGTTGTATATTAATTAATTGCAAAAAAAATAATCTAAATCTAAAATTAATTAAAATATTTTATAATATCAAATAACCCAATTTTACTAAATTAATTATAGAACAAATAATTATTTAATTCATATATCCCCAGTTAATCTAATCACTATTAATTAATAATAAAATAAAAAAAACAGAAATGAATAAAAATATTATACAAAAAGTAAAAAAGCCAAAGATAGAAATTAGTAACCAAAATTAAAAAAAAAAAACACAATAAAATAGGAACAACCAAGAAAAGAAAAAAAAATGCAACAGAGTGAATAATAAATAAAAGATTGAGGGTAACAATGCTTGCTTGCCAAAGAAATAGAAAAAAAGAACACTGCTGCCCAAAAAAAAAAAAAAAAAAGTGTGTATGGCGGCATATGCATAGGCAGGTTCCAAAAGATCAAAAAACAAAATACTAGCTTCACCAGATCAATTTTTTTTTTACTAATTAAATAAATAAAATTGGAGAAATACACAAATGGATAATAGAAATACACAAAAAAAAAAAAAAGTTTCAAAGAAAATAATTTTTTTTTATTTTCATATAAAATTTATAAAATATGTTTACTTGTTAGAAATGAAAACACGAAGTTTTCAGTTTTCAAATTAAAACACGGAGCTTTCAGTTTATAATTTTAATAAGAAAAATTTAGAAAACAATAAAAACTTATTTTTCACTTTTCTTTTAAAATTAGAAAAATAGTGAAAACACTTTTCAAGTGAGATTTTTATGAAAATACACAAATTAAACATAAATTCCTATTTTCAATTTTCATTTTGAAAATTTTCTAGAAAACTGAAGTGGTATTTTCAAAGTAAACACACCCTTAGCTCCCATCTCCTCCCCACACTACCCAAAAACTATTTTCCACTTTTTTTTTTAAAAAAAAAAAAACGTTACCCCACTGCCTATTTTTTTCCCCTCTCCAACTTAATCACTAAAAAAAATCTCATTTTTTTTTCTATTTTCCTAAAAAAAAAAACTCCCCACTAACTCACCTCTCCCCCCTTCTTCTCTACCCAAAACATTTTTTTTTCTCTTTTTTTCTCTTTTTTAATTTTTATTCTTATTCTTTTGAGTATTTGGGTCATTGCTTTAATGGACTCACTCTTATTTTTTATTTTTAGACTTTCATTATTGAGTTTTTAATTTTGGGTCAGGCCAACAAGTGTCAACAGCTATAATATTTGATGAGAATATTTTATAGGGGTTTTTTCAAAAATAGCCAGAAAACCAAAAATAATATCAAAAGCCACATGTGTTTTCAAAAATAGCTTTAAGAAAGTTTTTTTTTTTTTCAAATCTAGACCATGACTCTTCTAGAAGCTGTTTGACTCTTCTTAACTCTTCTAGAAGCTATTTGATCATTTTTTTTAATCAATTTTTTTTACTACTTTCTTCATTTTTTTCTCAATATTTTTTTAGTAATTTTTTTTTATATTTTTAAGGTACTGTTTTTTATTAATATTTTTTTTGCTCAATATTTTTTTAAGGTATTATTTTTTATTAATATTTTTTTTGCTCAATATTTTTTTATACTCAAGATTTTTTTTTATTTTTAAAATACTCTTAACATTTTATTTTTTTCTCAAATATTTTTTAATTTTATTTTTTACTCAAACATTTTTGTCAATGTTGTTACATATTGTTTAACATATGCACTCCTTCCTTATTTCTTGCATTTCTTCTTCATTTCCTGCACTTTATTTCCTGCACTTCCTTATTTCCTGCACTCTTTCATTTCTTGTTCCTGCACTTTGTTTCTTTTTTATCAATATTTTTTTCAATATTAATTAATTTAATTTTTGAATTCTAAATAATTATGAAAAGAATAATTATTGAAGATTATGGGTAATTTTTTTATTTAATTAGTCTAATTTTTATATTCTAAATAATAGTAAGTATCAAAATTAAAAAAAATTATTATTTAGAATAAAAAAATTATGAGAAAAGAAACAACAAAGAAACAAGAGAAAATTTACCCTTCACTAAATATAATTTTTACTTTTATTAGTATCAATAATAAAAATAATAATTTATTTGATATATTTCATAATTTTTTTGATATTTTTATTGAAAAAATAATTATTTGTTGTTTCTTTTTTGTTTACAAAAAGAAACAAGAAAAAATTTACCCTTCAATAAATATATTTTTTACTTTTATTAGTATCAATAATAAAAATAATAAGAATAAATGATAAAAAATAAAAAGAAATAAACAGAAACAAAAAAATAATAAAGAAATAAAAAGAAATAACAAAGAAACAAATAAGAAATAAGAGAAAATTTACCCTTCTATAAATATAATTTTTACTTTTATTAGTATCAATAATAAAAATAATAATAATAAATGACAAAAGAAACAAACAGAAAAAAAATAACAAAAAAAAACAAAAAGAAACAACAAAGAAACAAATAAGAAACAAATAAGAAATTAAAAAAAATAAAAAAACAAAAAAGAAATAAGAGAAAATTTATCCTTTGTTGCTTTTGAAAATTTTTACTTTTTTGTTACTTATTTGTTGCTTATGAAAATTTTTACTTATTTGTTGCTTATGAAAATTTTTACTTTTTTGTTGCTTATTTGTTTCTTATTTGTTTCTTTTTTTTTTTGTTTCTTTTTTATTTCTTATTATTTTTTGTTATTTCTTTTTTATTTTTTGTTATTTCTTTTTATTTTTTTAAGGTAACTTAATAAATATGAATTTAATTGATATAATACATTTAAGTTTGTAAATAATAAAAAAATAATGGGTAGAGATTTTTGCACTCCTTCTCTTAATAATTGCACTCCATTTTGATTTCATTTAAAAGCCAAATAACTTAATTATCCTTATTTCAAAATAATTATAATTGATGATTAAAATATGAAAAGTGTATTTTCACAATAATTAATATTCACATAAAAAAAATTAACTATTTATACCTGATAAAATTTAATAATTTAATAGTTTTTCTATTATAATCACTATGGACTATTTATAATTTTATTATTTTTTATGTTATTTTATTTTTTGTTTAACTTATATTGCTTAAATTTTATAAAATAATAGTTATATTTATTTACTAATTTAGTTATGTAATATATATTTTTAATTTTTAACTGTATTTTTTTAAGTGTTTATACAAGATATCCACTATTGTTAAAATTTTCTAATAATGTTTATTTTTATTCAATTTTCTTTAATAAAATTGGTAGCTAGAATATGATACTATTTAAGCTGGTTAGGATATGATATTAAAAATAATATTTAAAACACATTTCATGTATTAAAAATATGATATTAAAGATATTACATGTATTAAAAATTAAATATCAAATAAAATAACTGAGAAATAATTTACAAATATTGATTAAGTTGATAGAAAATGAAATTTTTTTAATAGAAGATAATAAAGTCATTATCTCTAATATTAAAATGAATGTGGAGTGCAATTATAAATTATGGGAGTGCAAAAATCTCTACCCAAAAACAATAAGAAACAACAAAGAAAATATTGTTGCTTGCTTATTGTTTTTTTATTTCTTTTTTGTTGCTTATTTGTTGCTTATTTGTTACTTATTGGTTTCTTATTGTTTTTTTGTTTCTTATTTGTTGTTTATTTGTTGCTTATTTGTTGCTTACTTATTTGTTGCTTACTTGTTTCTTATTTGTCTCTTTTTTTTGTTTATTATTTATTTCTTATTTGTTTCTTTTTTGTTTCTTATTTGTTTCTTATTGTTTCTTATTGTTTCTTTTTTATTTTTTGTTGTTTCTTTTTATTTTTTTAAGGTAACTTAAGAAATGTGAATTAGATTGATATAATAAATTTAAGTTTGTAAATTTTTATTCAAACAAATCATTTATGTAAAAACTCGAACACAAAATAAATATTAATATTATGTAATATATGATTTTTCATTCAATTATATAAAAAATTAAATTGTTTGTTATATATATGTGCACAATTTATTTAAGGAAATATATATATACTGCAAATTCTGAAAAATTTAATCCCAAGATGAGTATCAAAATAAAAAAAATGGTTATTTAGAAAAAAAAAATTAAATTACTTAAAATGTACAAATTAAATAAATATATACAATCAACTAAAATTAATTTTGCCTTCAAAAATAATAAATAAATAAATAAATTATAGAAAAAAAAGAAAAAAAAAGAAAAAGATGAATAAATGGAAAACACGAAAATCACGGAAGTTGTCCATTTTTGAAAGTTTGGCCCACGCAATGTCTACAAATGTAAACATCAAAGTTAAGAATGAAAAAAAAAACATACCAAGACCACAAAAGAAATAAACGACGTTGACCCGGCTCATTTTTGTAATTTTCTCAAAACTATATCATATTTTTAATTAAACAATTAATTAATTATAAGTCCTATAAGAAATTTTTTTTATAATCAAGTTCTATAAATTAGAAAAAATTTCAGTTAGTCAATTTTTAAAATTAAACTTTTTTTTTTTATATTTCAATCCTAAAACTATAAAAAATTGTCATTTTTGATTATTTTAAATAAATAATATTTTTATTTATATATTATAACTTATTCTATTATTTAACTTTTATAATAACTATATAAATCACTAAAATAAGTTTAAGAAAATTTAAAATTTAAAATATTTTTTTCTTAAATTATTATTTTATTATTAATAATAAATAAAATTAATTAATTATTTTAATTATTTGTAAATATAAATTTTAATTAATGTAGCTTAAATGCATAAATATTTTTTATATTCGGATAAACTCATTTCGTTTTGTCAATATTATAATTTGTGTTAGATTTTAAGTAAATTTCAAACTCAATTTTATTTCAATTACACAACTTAAAAAATATATTGTGACACCCCTCTCCACCAGTACCTATGTTGGACAGGCACATAACCTGGACTGTCCAGCACAGAGTAACAGCATGAAAAGGTACCACTTCTAAGTTAGGTTTACTCAAGACTATCTTGGTTGTTTCATTTACAACACGGGGTTAATAGCAATCATGCCACTCATATCAAATCTCAAATTTACGATAGCTTTAATACATCACTCAATAATATCATTAGATGGCAAGAAATACAACTCATTAGAAAGGATAAAATAATGTACATATGTATATATGAGCAAATAATATACATAGCTAGTGTTTAGCAGTTAGGGAAAACTAGGGGAAAGGGGCTATCAAAAATACATACAAAAAGATACATCAAAAGGATCATAAAGCCCTATCAACCCTAAAAGAAGGTAGTCCAACTACTCTAAGATGTGCCGCCCACATATACCCACTCAAAAATAGCAGCTACAATTCTAACTCTCATCCCTAAACTGGAAAAAAGTAGGTGGTCAGTAGCAACAGTAGAAACTAGGTCTAAGTCAAAGATACTCGGACCCTAGTGGTGGTCTCATGGCATACTGCAATGGCCATCAGATATCCTTCTAAGAACTCGATCCTTTGCGTATAGGATCGTACTCTATCGCTATAGGCTCAAAGGAAACTCGAAAAGATAGTTCCGCGTCTGCATCATGATGGATGTAGGAGATGATCTTCGTCTTATCTCCCTGTACATCTAAAGTCTGTGCGACCTAGTGTATGGCCATCTATACACTATACAAATATGTACGAAGTGGCTAGGCTGAAAAAAAAAAATTTTACGAAAGGGAGTGATGAGTATTTCCATATGAAACACTCAGTGAGTAGACTAGACAATATACTCCCAGTAGCTAAATAGACTCCCAGTAGCTAAATAGACAAACATCTCAAAATAATAAAGGTAATTTTAAACCGATCAATATAAATAATTAAATAAAATAGAGTAAAATTGTTTAATATAACTGTAACCAAAGAATTAAATTATAGGCATTTCAAATATGTATCTCAAATCACATTTGATTCATTTAAATAATATATAACTAGGTTGTTGTCAATGTGGTGGATACCAATCAACACATTGAAGGTTCGAGCCAGGTATGCATACCATTATCATAAATCATACAAAGTATCCCCAAAGGCTTTCATAAATTTTATATCACTATATCTTGGATACAGGAAATAACATGAGTCGTTGTGTCCCGGATACAATCTTACATCTCATTGCCCTGCTATACTCCGGGCACGGTCTTACTGCAACTTATTATTTATTAAATCATTTCTAAACATTAGTAACACATTTCATTAATAAATTACATTCTCAAGCAAGTAGGATTTCTCAGAAATAACCCGTGATTCAAATAGTGAGACAACTCTCATCAAATTCACTTTCAAATATAGTTTAAATACAGTTCACCTCTAAAATAGGCAGGGGTGTCACCCTTACATTTATAGAGGCATCGCCCTTGCAAATTCAAATCAAAGAGGCGCCGCCTGATGAGGCATAGAGGCACTGCTTTTAACAAACAGAGGCAACGCGTCTGTGCCTTAGAGGCATCACTTCTGGGCCTTTAAGGGGCTGAGGCGCTGCCTCTAACACCCCACATAGGTGTTGCCCAAAAGTTTTTTAAATTATAGAGGTGACACCTCTTTGCACAGAGGTGTCGCCCCTTCACCCTGTGCAATGTTCACAAATTTAAAATTTTCAAAATAATCGATGAAATCCAATTCATACGAAATCAATCAAAACCACAATCAAATCACTAAATCAACTAAAGTAAATTACAAGGTTTTGAAGAGGACAATCCATTCACCTACGTTATTAATTCCTTCCTCCTACTCCTAACTCCTATATTGCTCACCAAGGAATAGACAAAGCTGCGTTCCTTTCTCAATTTCTTTCTTTTACTATATCAATTGCCTTAGTACCAAAATTGGTACCAAAGCCCTCCCTGGTAATTTCTAGCTTGTAGAGGATGGAGGGTGAGTCATCCTCTCCATCCTCTGTGAGCTCCATGCACCTCTATAATCATTTTTTTAATTCGTTAGTTTGGAAGCTTAATGCCAAACTACACCTTAGTCCTCAAACTTAATTATTT
>CATIWO010278657.1:0-17911 GCA_949673435.1 Macaranga tanarius | reverse complement strand
TTCATAATTAAATAATCAACAAAAATTAATTATACAAAGATAAATTTTATTTTAATTTTAAATTGATATTATTCAAAACTATACATATAAATAAAATATTTTTAAGTGAATATTAAAAACTTTTATTGTCAGTTTAAAATTAAAATTAATTATTTTAAATAAAAATATTTAAATTTGTACTTTCTACCTTAATTAAGTTAATAAAATAAAAAATATTAATAAAAATTATTATTTTATAAGTTTTAATTAATAAATATTGTATTCAAAATAACAATTAATATCTCCAAAAAATGTGAAATATTTTAATATAAATAAAGTTATAAATAATATAAATCAAATAAATCACATTTTCATTTATTATTTGATTGAATAATTATTTATTGATAATCTATTTTATTATTTACTTGTCTGCAGTTAATAAATATCATATTAAATTATTCATAAATATTTATATATTCTCAATAGACATAGTACTATATATTGAGAAATACATTGGTTAAATGGATTTTTTAATTTAAATTAAATAAATTTATTGACAAGAGGTTGATTAATGGGTTAATTATTTTAGTGGTCACCGAACTTTACACTTATTTCATTTTAGGTACTAAACTTCAATTGATTTCGTTTCAGTCACCAATCTGAGTTGGTAGATGACTTGGATGCTGATATGGCGAATGTTCTTGGAATATTTTAAGTCCGGTTGCCACATCAGCAATATGCTACCAGGTGACCGGCTGATGATACTTAAATTAAAGTTTAGTTATAAAAAAGAAACCAATTAAAGTTTAGTACCAGAAATATAATTAGTGTAAAGTTGGGTAACCATCAAAATATTTAACCCGACAAAAATGTGTACATGAATTCCTTCCTTCCAAGAAATGAACGCATAAAACCAACTTTTTTGTGCTGGTTAATTAATAAACGAATTTCAATATAGGTCCTCCAGAATTTTAATTATATGTTGTGTATGTGAATGTTATACATATGTAGGCAGTCAATTAATTATCAAAAAAGGTATCTATCCGTCCCCTGAAAAGAAAAAAGGTACTTAGCTAGCTATCTGGATGCATGAATCTAGTGAATATATATGTAAAATTATTTTTAGGTCTTTATTGCAATATGAAGTTTTTTAAATTCAACTTGACCATTCATCTTCTATTGTATGAGCATTAAGCAGCTTCAAGTTTTTTAAAAAAGACAAAAGAAAAAAAAAATTATCAATTTATTTTTATTAGGCATAATGCATACATAGCTCCTTGAACTTGCCAGCTTTTTTCACTTTTACACCTCAACTTACGCTTTTGTCATTTCAACACCTGAACTTGCCTAAAATATAATTTTTAAACCCTTGTCATCACATTAGCGAATCAGCATGTGACACGTAGAGGTGTTTAACTGACCAAAATTTGCAAGTGAAGGTGTCAAACTGATAAGAAGTGGCAAATACAGGGGGTGGTAGATGTATTATATCATTATATTAGTGTATTTTAGGCAAAAAGCGGCTAGTTCATATGTTGAAATGGCAAAATGGTAAGTTGAGGTGCCAAAGTGAAAAAACTAGTAAGTTCAAGGGGCTGGATATGTATTAAACCTTTTTATTACAAAATTCAAGAGGGAGGTCTCATCCAAGGGCTTCTCAAATGGCCTCAAGAAGGCTATGCTAATAAACTTTATGTTAATGATGTTGAATTATTAATCTTGTTTTAGTGATATTATATAACTGCATACTTGCTATATATTGTTTTTTATTAATATTTTTAAGGTGGACGTTGGATGAGCTGCTAGACTAAAAATCACAATTGAATCTTGAGCATATCATACAACTTCTGAGCATATCAATGATACAGCACACATAATTAGTTAACTGTAAAATTTTTCTTCCAAGAAAAATAATACATTGCATAACATAATAATTAACTATAATGATAATAAAACTGCTTTAATTAATTGAGTGATAAATGGGTGAAAGGCCAATTATATGATCGTGAATAAGAGGGTCTGTGTAATGGTCTTTATATATATATAGGACTAAAGTATAGGGAAATTTTACAAAATTTAATTAGTAACAATGGGGCTAAAATCAAATTGTAACATCTACAAGGAAGAAAACCATAAAATGCCAATATGACAAGGAGTACATATATATCAGCTGCATACATAGACAACATGGACTCTTTCATAATAATAATGAAGTCCAAACTCTCGAACAAGAAAAAAAAACTGAAAATTTCCCGTTTTTCTTTATCGTATGTGTATTCTATGAGCAATCCTCTTAACAAAAAGGCTAAACACGTAATGAACTAATTAATTACCGACTCCAGGGCTTGGAACTGAGGCTAACCTGTGAAAATTATGCATAAAAGGTGTAGCATTACCCCTGTGACTTGGACCAGAAGGTGTCATTTTACGACCCTTCAATAATTCTACACGAAAAGCATGCAAATTTGGTCGCCTATCCGCCGCTTCAATGGTGTCAAATGCTGCCGCTCCTCTCCCATGAGGAATTCGGGCTGATACCCTCGAACTCAGAGATGGGTGGATTCGAGCTGCAAAGCTTGCATCTGCCATGAATATGAGGATCAAGATTGAAATGGTGTAGAAGAAAATGATCTTTTGATTCAATGAAACCATGGTCGTTAATGTACGTAGGTTGCACTTGAGAAATGAGAGAAAATCTTTTGCTAATGTTTCTTTATTTTGAGTGATGTACGATTAGAGTATGGGGTGGTGGTGGCCTTTTTATATATATCTCAAAAGGCAAAGTAGGATTAATTAAGATTAATTTTCCCGCGTATTAAGTGGACCATAAGGAAAGATCAAGGAATTAAAAACGAGAGAGTGGGGGGGAGATAGATCATGGAACCGCTAATTCTTTAATTACTATATAATTAATTCATCATTACACAATTAAAAGTATATATTAAATATAATGAATTGCAAGAGCTACTAGCTAGTTCGTTGACATATAAATGAGTACGTATATATTTTGTGGGATTGCATAAAATTTAATTCTGACAATATTAGACCATATATTTCTTAATATTTTAATTGCGCTTGATTATTTTATATAAACTAATTAAAGAGATAATATATGTGAAGTACAGCATAAATCAACCGACTTTGTTTCCCTTAGACTAGTCAGTAGTCAGGTTCGGATGGTTTGGTTCTCAAATTCTTTAACATATATAATATATAGTTTAAAAATAATAATAAGAACATTTTCTATTATAATAATATTGTATTCGTATGTAGCTTAACGGTTGGTAAGTACAACTAATTAATTTATTTCTTAGATTAATTAACGAAGAATTAGATATTTTTATATATATATATATATATATACTTCTGATACGCGTATAGAATTATAGAATTCTATAATAACTGTAACTAATTAATAAGTTCTTAGCATCCGATAGGATATGTGGGTATTTGGGTGCATGTTTTGTCAAATGAGCATACATCATCATAAAACTAATTAAAGGAAAGATAGCGATTGTTTCATATGTTGACTTTTTGCAATATATACAATTATTTTCTCCAAAGAAGCATACATATAGAATTTTAATCAATTGACTTTTATCCTAGAATGATTATCTTTATTGAAAATTTAGAATGAGGATAAAAAGAAAAGATAGAGAGGAATATGCATGGCACGCCGGCATGGTTAGGAGTATATAAATATAATGCACATATATCTAAGAAGAATTGACAATGGCCGGCCTTTGAATTTTTACTATAAATTAAATAAATTTGAAATATTGATCACAAGTAGGGGTGTGCACGGTCAGTTTCGGTCAAAAATTAAACTGAACCGACAAAAATCGACTAACATAATTTTTTAAAAATTTATAATCGAACTGAACCGATCATAAATTAAAAATCTAACCGACTTAGTTCGGTCAGTTTTTTTGTTAATTAATTTTATTTTTTAAATATATTTTTTATTTTTTATTTTATAATTTTTTAAAATGTACTCTTTAATTATATAACTAATTTTTTTTATTTTATAATTTAAATATTTATGTATACTTTTTTCTAATTAATATATTTTATTTAATATTTTATAATATATATTTAAATCGGTCGGTTCAGTTTTTCAATTTTTCAAACTTAACTGAACTGACTAACCAAATTTTTTAAAATCAAATCGAATCAGTTAGTTCAATTCAGTTTTCAGTTTGTTCTGCACACTCCTAATCACAAGGCTCAATCTTTTCTAAAAACTCAATATAAAGTTAATAGCCTATTCGAAGAAAAGATATGAATATATACGGCCTTTGAATCCGCCCATTCACAGTCACGTCACAAAAATGCTTTATATGTCAAAACACCAAAATCTTGGTAGGGACAATTTGATTAGGTCACGCATCAACTTTACATAATCTTAAACTTTTAACTGCAGTGAGAGGGTAATATATATGTAAAATATGTGCAAAGGTTAAGGATATAATTTGCCTATTTTGGATGCATCACCCTCAATTTTAATATTTTATGTTCAAAATATAATTGAGTAATATATATTTTATTCTTTCTTGATTGATATAGTAAAGATTTAGAGCGGTACATTTACATAAAAAAACATATGTATTTATATGGGTCTAATATGTTTAGATAAATATTTTATTTTATTATAATTATTTATATTTATCCCTCATTTATTGATGAGATATAATATATATTAAGAACATATAAAAATTTTAAAATAAACTAATAGGGATTTATTTTTTAATTATATAAAATATATATACAAGGATCATGAGCATGACAGACTCTTTCATAAAATCGAGGAATTTATAAGGGTCACATATTGGCATAATTCTCGTTTCTATTTATCATCCGGTTTTAGGAATATTGCTAATTGCTTGATAAAGTAGTTAATTCTTTAATTTCCAAATCTTTCTTTATTAAACTTTAAGATGTATCTAAGGATATATAATACATACTTTATGTAGTGGAAAATCTTATACTCATGAAAATTGCACTCTCTTGGTAGTGTACGTGGTTCTTGAAGTTGAAGGATCCTTTTGCACCAATTTTCAACAAGAAAATGCCTCTATATATTGGATAAGCCCTGGACCAAAAACTAAAACAAAAAAGGAATGATATGGGTTTCTGCAAATTTCTAAGGTCTTCTTTGGAGCCTTTCAACATGGCCTATTAGCTCAGTTGGTTAGAGCGTCGTGCTAATAACGCGAAGGTCGCAGGTTCGAGACCTGCATGGGCCATCCTTACTTTTTTGCTCACTTTTGATATGTTTTAATCACAGTAGTTAATCCTTAAACTCAATCAAAAATACATAATTTGTGTAATGATGAATCAAAAATTGCAAGATCAGGGCACTACATAAGATGGTGAGTGTATAGAAGCAGAGAAGATCACATATGAAATCCCACTACAAAATACGATGGTGAGCACCCATCCGCACATAAACTTCAGCAGGAGTTTCCAGTTCACATTCTGCATCAAGAAATGTAATTAGTAAGTGTAAAACATAAAAACAAGATCACCCCATATATATATATATATATATAGTAACACAAAAAAATCATACCCGAACATCATCTGCCATTCCAACTCCTACTAATGATCCAACAAAAGCATGCACACTTGAAACAGGAAGATTCAATTTCTTGACTATGACCATTGCTGCTACTGACGAAACCTGCGACACCATACCTCTTGAATTACTTATGTAAGTTAACTTCCCTCCTAGGCTCTGCGTCAGCCTCCATCCGCATAAAAAAAATCCCATTGCAGCAACAAATCCACCAATTGCTCTAAACCACCATTTCACATGTACACTCTCCTGACACATAGTATCAATATGCAAGATCAATAATTTTCTGATAAAAGGATTATTAAGAATATTTGCTAATCTCACCACATGTTTTTCGTTTCGGGAATATGTAGCTCTGTGTTCATACACATCAAGAATAGCTCCATATGGGCTCGCAACTGCTGAAACCTCTGTAGCAGATTGGATGAGCCTGCATATGTACCAAGACATTTGATGAGTATCATAAACTTTGGCCAATGGCTAGGAGATCGTGTTACTTTTAGGTACAAGTATCAGCATACGCGAAGAGACAGGAAGCAAGAAGATGTGGGAAGCTGAAGTGGCCTTCTATCTCATCATATTTTTCAGCTAAAGCGTGTCGAATTAGAGTTTGTCTGTCATATTCTGGGACCTGTGCCATGGCTCAACATTAGACTTTTCACCAATATGTAACAATGAAAGAAATATAGTATGGCAGACTTACTGGCCACACAATGGATTTTGCAAGTTGTTTGATATAGCTACAGGCATATGATACTGAGGATGCTTTTTGAATTCTCTGAAAGTTTCTTGATTGAACCAATGTATTTGGTGTAGACTCAAGCAACTGCTTGAATGGAGTTGGAGCTGTAGTAGTGGATTCAGAAACTGACTGTTTCTGCTCAGAGTCTTGGACTATATCTGGCGAGGCCCAGCTTCTCTCTTCATCTTCATAGACTGTCTCAAGAACTCTCATCTGGATAAAATCTTTCAATAGATCTTCAGGATCTTCTTCTTCTTCTTCTTCTTCTTTTGTTTTGTCCTGATTTTCTTTGTACTGATGATTTATTGATCCATTTTGCTTTTCAGACTTGTAATTTGGAATGGTGTTCTTCTTTCTTATTGCTTGGGACACCATCAGAAGAACCTATTGTCAAGCCACAGTTTGTTCTTAGACAAGCAGAAAACATGGTATATGACAGATAGGCAAGAATTCAGGCTACATAAACGTACCAAAGACAAGAATATTCCAATGCATACTGCTACTGCAACAGAAACTACAGCAACCCATCTGTTGACAGATACATTGTTTCCTATGATCTGTTGTTCAATTAAGAGAGCAGTGTAAGTAACCAAGGGAAGTAGATTCAAATTGACATTGATGCATAAACTGTATGTGGGAATTAAACCTGAAACATGACAACAAGGCAGAGCAATCCTGCTAATATTCCATAGTCAATAGGAAGGAAAATAAGGACCCTTTTTTCCGCATTTTCCTGACGAAGCAGAAATGCCTTCAGGAAAGTAAAGAAGAGGTAGGCACATAGGCAGGCTAGTAATGGGGCAACACTCCATTCAAGTAATATCCAGACTAGTCCGCCGCCTTTAAAATTATGTTTGTCAGTCTGCATTAGACTAGCATTAGAGGCATTAAGGAACCAAAAACAATGCCATCAGCATATTCATTCATTTGACAGAACTTTCTCATCTTATATTGGCAATAAATATTCCTGTATCTGTTACCTTATTCCACAAGGGAATGTAGCCAAAACCTTCATAGACAAGAACGGTACCTAATAGAGCACCATGTATTGACTGCTGAGATGAGACTGGTATCTCCAAATATGTTGCTACTGCAAGCCAGATTGCTGCCCAAATCAAAGCTAACAGAAGTCAGATAATGTAAAAAAACAAAGTATGTATAACATCACTGCTCTGGATCATCTATATCGGTAATGGAGATTGAAGTAAAGGTAAATACTGATTGAACTATTGTTGGGCTACCCACCTGCTGTGACCAGAACAATTACCATACTCCACATCAGGAAACCTTCATTTGGTTGATTTTCTTTAAGAAACTGCATTGGCACAATCATTTTTTAGGCGTGAATAAGCATAAATAATGTACAGCAAGATAATGTCAAGTACTAAATTTTGTGCAGGAAAAATGATATACATCAGAGATTAAAGATTTAACAATGTGGTTGCCTGCAAATGCTGCCCCAGGAACATAGAATAGACAAGCCATTAGTGAAGCCTTGAGAAGGGTCAATGCTCCTGATCCTATTGGCGTTGAGAACTGCAAATTCCAACTAAGTAAATGAACTGAAACTCTATTTCAGTATGCTACATTACAGTCTACCAGACGTAATACTATACTACTTATCATGCATACCGGTGCAGGCAAATTGTTGGCGCCAGTTGAAAATGCTACAGCAACTGCAGCAAAGGCTCCAAACATTGGTATCCATGAATATGTTTCTTTCCACTCTCTGATTACACTGACAGCCAATTCAACAGGAATTTTATCATTGTCCGACGACATCATGTTGTGCAATAGAATTACAAGGATGAATTATATTATCTAGACTAATAGTTTGCATTTGCATTGTTTGTATCTCTGGAATATAGCCCGGATGGTCTTTTTTTTTTTTCAGGTTTTGTTTGTACTGTTGCATTATTCTGATTCTTGTTTTATTCTCTTGGCAGTGTTGCTACTTGCTATGATTGTGAGCCATTGTTTTCACCGCAAATTATGTTTTATATATCTAATGTAACATATATTTTTCCTTGTAGATTTCTTAATCATTATATAGTCCAAAATTTAACTTTGGACAAAAATTTATCAAAAAAGAGCATTCTTAGTTGATCCATAATGTAGTTGCTTAAATTTTTTCACATACTTATGTTTTGAGGCAACGATTCCAATGTTAAAATATTTGTCTGAACCAACAATCATAGTTCTTGGATGAGATGATCCATCAACCATTTTTTTTAATTCATTAATAGACTTTATCTGGATTTTAAACTCATTGATTAAAGCTCATTCATTAATAAATTTCCCAGTTATGCACACGCCATGATTTTTGTATTAGAGCTCATAAATTATCTATTAATTATTTCATAAGATTAAAAAAAATGCATTCAATTAAACATAAATTGTTTGTGTACATACGTATTTACTATTAGTTGGCCAAAATTTGAGTAGGAGATTTAATGTTTTACCATATACTGATATATACATGAGGATAGTGCCATACTTTTTTCTAATTGATATTAAGTTGAAATAACGAAGCGCCGATAAATTATATGATTGAAATAATTTTTTTAAAAAACTGGGTGAAAATTAATTACAGACAACAGTAAAATTAGAATAATACTTTTTTAAACGCGTCTAAAAGACAAATAGCTATTAGATTACTTTCTCTCTAGTGCCCAAATTTTTTACGAATTAAAGGATCAACTTGTATAGTGCAATTTAGGAGGCATAAATTACTAGATGAATAGTTTTCAAGTGCAAAAAGAAAAAATGAATACTAAATAATTGTGTCGATAGAATATATATAGGCCGTTTGGTTTGACATACTGGCATGGCAACAATGAATATAGGTTTCGTATGAAGAGCATGTTTGGTAGAATTTTTGCTCTCGCCCGTTGTGGGGAGGCATTATTAGGCAAAACTTGATAATGGCGGACGTAGAAGATACCACTTGTCTTGGGCAAAGTTGACATTATAGGGAGATGGGGACCAAACCATAAAAATTATGTACAATAATTTCTCTGCTATACTTGTCTATGTTATTGGGACAGCACGACATGCATGCCTCAATCTGTACTCATAAATAATCTACCAATGTGGATAAGCTCTCAATTAATCAATGTTCCTAACTATACTTGAAGCATGATGCATTGCAGAGTTGTAATATTTTTCATACAATTTTTTAACCAACTAATTATATAATAAAGAAAATTTTTATGATTTTTTTTTTTACCTAAATCATTAATATCTAAAATCTACTGAATTCTAATTAATTCAATTTAATTTAGAGAGAATTATAAAAGGGTAAAAAAAATTTTAACAGTTAATTTAATACAACAATTATTTGTTGATGATGACCTTTACATGAGATGAGATGTCCTCTTCTACCAAAAATGAACAAGTCAAAAAGAATCTTCATTCTCGTAAAAAATAAGGAAAGAAAAATATTTTCATTCTATAGTGGTTTTAGACAATATAAAAAGAACAAAAAGCATTGAGAATATAGGACTAATTAATCCTTCCTATAACGTGGAAAGGACAAATTAGATGGCTAATATTCAAAAGAAGAATCAACCAAACACCACACCAGACGGCTGAAACTTTATAAATATCTTTAACTTTCTGTATTTTTATTTATTTTGATTATTTTTCTATAAAATATATATTTTATTATTTTTTACCTAATTTAAATGTAAATCATTAAGCGATAAAAGTTAAATTAAATGGTTGAAATTGAAATACCGTGAGAACATCAAAGTTGCATAAGAACATGCAACACCATTAAAAAATATATAAAATTTGAATTCTGTATATTATAATTTTTTTGAAAGAAAAGTGATTACTAAATTAGCGTATAAATACAGTTTCAATAGTAGAAAAAAAAATTTTGTCTCCATTTTAAAAATAAAATTTTATTTATTGAAAATATTCAAATTTTTATTACTAGTAATTTTTTGACTATTATTATAAAAGAATTCGATCTCGATGGAATCAGGTGTTTCTTGACATCTTAATTATCAAACTAATAATGCGGAAAGCATGAATATTAATTAAAGCAAATTAATTAACCAAACTAATAAGAAGAAGGCAAGTCAATTTATACACATGGAAAATGAGGAAACTAAGAAGTATTTATGTAGAAATGTTAATATCTGTCAACAAATTAAGGCACACCAAACACCACCATCAACAAAAATTAGGTGAGGCTGAGGCCTGAGGATGACACCAAATATGGTCAAACTCCGCCCACCAATTTTGGTCGCACCACAACCAACTTTCAATCACCATTATACCCTCAAGACCTCCCAATAATTACAAAACCACCCAATGCACTGGCATGTACAATATGAGGCCCATCAAAGGACGAAATTGACATTTCATTTGTACGCACAGCAAGTCCCAGCCAAAGAATATGCACGTGGATGCCACCACCAGCACTAACCCCTCCATTACCCACAACTTGGAGCACACCGTGTACATCCACGTGTTCCGCTGATGTCATAGATGACGTCAACGTCTCTGCCATTTCATCTCCAACTGTTGTGCCTTATCCGAAACCAAAAACAACTTTCGTGTCCACGTGGCAAATCATGTACGACAGATGTAATTGCGTCCCGGTCCCACTTTGTGGGTATATTCATGTACTCTCTGGACCACAATAACGTTTTATTTTTTTTCCTTTTTATCCCTTCTTATCTCTCTTTTATTTTTTAGACAAAAAGAGGAAAAATAAAGGAATTTCGGATTTTAGGGTATTCTTGCTCATCCTCTCCTCCATATTCTTCCTTTTTTTTTGAATTGTTTATTTTTTCTTGTATTGAAAAAAATAATTCCTTCTCTTCTAACAATTGGCTATATATATATTAATTTTGATAATAAATTTAATAGCTTAAAGAATAATGAATAATATTTATTCCCAATTGAATAGCATAATTTAAAAGATTTATCTTATTAGTTACTACATTATTTTTAAAATTTTTAGTATAAATATGAATATATTTTTACAATTTCAAAAAATTCACAAATTTTATTTGATGTATGGAAATAATTCAAATATATTTCATGTATTATAAATACCTATCTAATTAATTTTTTATATTACAAATGAAAAAAATATATTAACAAAATTATGTGTTTCAAATATTATAACTGGTATCTATTTATAGTGTATAAATTAAAAAATATAATCGTTCAAAAAAATTAAAAATATAAAATATAAAATGTTTATAATAGAAATATAAAAAAATTTATAATAAGAAATAAAATTTTACTTTAGGAAAAATCTCTATAATTTAATCTTAGAGTGTAAAAAAAATCAACTTTTTTAGAGAGTGATAATAGTTGAAGACAAATTATCTAATGTTGGTAGTTGGTACGAACAAAAAAAAATGATTGGATGATATTAAATGAGAGGAGACTACAAAAAAAACATGTGATCTTTTTGATGAATGACGTGTGGGACCTGAGCCACCTGCACATACAAATACGTGTCAATGTTATAATTCTGACACGAGAGCGCGTGAACAGAACAACAAAGCAAACAGCGCGTGACTTAAAAACTCAGCATTGCCAACTGGCATTACTGGGTAGTCTACTGGCCGACCTTATCCTCTTCTCTTTTTTTCCCATTGTTTTTAAATAATTTTTTTTTTCTAATTTCACAGACAGCAAAAAATAATAAAAAAGGGAAAGAATTGTATAGAGAAAGAGCGATTGTTCTGTTAATTGTGACTCTTGAGGAGTAGAGAGGACCAAAGCCTAAAAAGCAAAAAAACCCTAGATTTCTTTATTGTGCAGATAACAGAATTTGTGCCCAATTTTTGTTCTTTTAATTCCATTATTTGTTTCTTTTTCAGATCCAAAGAGAAAGTTACAATCTTTATTCGGTTTCGTAGCTGAAAGGTTAGTTTTTTACAATTTTTTTGGAAATTAGTTTTTAATATGTTTCTGTTTTATTTGATTCCTTTTTAATAGAAAGTTTGTTAATTTATGATTGTTTTGATTCAATTTTTAATGTGGGCTTGTGGGTTTTTTTTTTTTTATTATTGATTTTGTGTGGATCATTGGATCTTTATTGTTTCATTGCAGATGGTCACTGAGATTGCGTGTGTGATTTTTAATTGTTTTTTTTCTTTTTTTTGAGATGATGATGATGTTCTTTTTATACTCTTTTTCAGATTCTGCTCAATTATAGTGATTTTAAGGGGAAATCAGGTTTTGGGTTCTGTTTATAAGCTTGAGATCTTGTGGTGGATTTTTTTTTTGTGTAAGCTGTAAAGGGGTCGTCTTTTTTAAATAAGAAGAGTGTCAAAATGATGTCAAGATCGTATACCAATCTTTTAGATCTAGCTTCCGGAAATTTTCCGGTGATGGGTCAACCCCGTGAAAAGAAGAGATTGCCTCGTGTAATGACTGTTCCTGGGGTTATTTCTGAGCTTGATGATGATCAGGCTAATAGCGTGGCTTCAGATGTACCTTCCTCGGTTGTTCAGGACCGTATAATCATTGTAGCTAATCAGCTGCCGGTAAAAGCTAAGCGCAGACCGGATAATAAGGGGTGGAGTTTTAGCTGGGATGATGACTCTTTGTTATTGCAGTTAAAAGATGGTTTGCCTGAAGATATGGAGGTTATATATGTTGGTTCGTTGAGGGTTGAAGTTGATTCGAGTGAACAAGATGATGTTTCGCAGCTGTTGTTGGATAGGTTTAAGTGTGTCCCAGCATTTTTGCCTCCTGATATTTTGTCTAAGTTTTATCATGGTTTTTGTAAGCAACATCTTTGGCCACTTTTTCACTACATGCTTCCATTTTCGGCAAATCATGGTGGAAGGTTTGATCGATCATTGTGGGAGGCATATGTGGCAGCCAATAAGATCTTTTCTCAGAGGGTGATTGAGGTTATAAACCCAGAGGATGACTATGTTTGGATTCATGACTATCATTTGATGGTGCTGCCAACCTTTTTGAGAAGAAGATTTAATAGACTGAGAATGGGGTTCTTTCTCCACAGTCCATTTCCTTCATCTGAGATATACAGGACATTACCAGTGAGGGAAGAAATCCTCAAGGCTCTATTGAATTCAGATCTTATTGGTTTTCATACTTTTGATTATGCTCGACATTTTCTCTCTTGCTGCAGTCGAATGTTGGGTTTGGAGTATCAATCAAAGAGAGGTTATATAGGGTTGGAATATTATGGAAGGACTGTTGGAATAAAGATCATGCCTGTGGGCATTCACATGGGCCAGATTCAGTCAGTGTTGAAACTTGCAGATAAAGAGTGGAGAGTAGGAGAGCTTAAACAGCAGTTTGAAGGAAAGACTATTTTACTTGGCGTTGATGATATGGACATCTTTAAAGGTGTCAATTTGAAACTTTTGGCAATGGAACAGATGCTGAAACAGCATCCTAAGTGGCAGGGAAGAGCTATATTGGTACAGATCGCTAACCCTGCCAGAGGCAAAGGGAAGGATTTGGAGGAAATACAGGCTGAAATACAGGCAAGCTGCAAGAGAATTAATGAAACTTTTGGTCAGCCTGGCTATGAACCAGTTGTGTTCATTGATAGGCCAGTATCCCTTAGTGAAAGAGCTGCATATTATACCATTGCTGAGTGTGTTGTAGTGGCTGCTGTTAGGGATGGAATGAATCTTACTCCTTATGAGTACATAGTGTGCAGGCAGGGCATTGGATCAGAATCTAGTTCCGAATTCAATGGCCCCAAAAAGAGCATGCTGGTTGTGTCTGAGTTCATTGGTTGTTCTCCTTCACTTAGTGGTGCAATTCGAGTCAATCCATGGAACATTGAAGCAACTGCTGAGGCAATGAATGAGGCAATTTCAATGTCTGATTCAGAGAAGCAATTGCGCCATGAGAAACATTACAGGTATGTCAGTACACATGATGTGGCATACTGGGCAAGAAGCTTCTTCCAAGATATGGAAAGGACTTGCAAAGACCATTTCAGAAGACGTTGTTGGGGGATTGGCTTAAGTTTTGGCTTCAGAGTTGTTGCACTTGATCCCAATTTCAGAAAGTTGTCTATTGATGCCATTGTCTCTGCATACTTAAGGTCCAAAAACAGGGCTATATTGTTAGATTATGATGGAACTGTAATGCCTCAAACAACCATCAATAAGACCCCAAGTCAAGAGGTCATATCTATCATAGACACACTCTGCAGTGATGCAAAGAACACTGTTTTTGTTGTCAGTGGAAGAAGTAGGGACAGTTTAGGCAAGTGGTTTTCTCCTTGCAGGAAGCTTGGAATTGCAGCTGAACATGGCTTTTTCATGAGGTATGGTATTCTCTTCATGCACTTCGATGATAGTTTACCTTTTGCACTTTTTTCTCAATAGCATGATGTGCCAGGTGGTCTGCGGATGAGCAGTGGGAGACGTGTGGGCAGACTACTGATTTTGGATGGATTCAGATTGCAGAACCTGTCATGAAGTTGTATACAGAGTCAACAGATGGCTCTTCTATTGAGACCAAGGAGAGTGCCCTGGTGTGGCATCACAGGGATGCTGATCCAGTCTTTGGTGCCAGCCAGGCCAAGGAGATGTTGGACCATCTAGAAAGTGTGCTTGCAAATGAACCTGTTGCTGTAAAAAGTGGTCAGTTTATTCTGGAAGTAAAGCCACAGGTAAATATAGCCGCTTCACTTCCAATTAACAAACTCTGTTTTCGTTGGATTTTTCTTATCAATTCTTCTGGTGGTATCTATAAACTTCCAATACTAAAAAGATCTACATTTGTTTTTTCAAAATTACTTTCTTTTTGTTTGCACAAACAATTATAATGTAAACATTAGTAGAAATTATTTTCTATGGATTGATTACTTAAATGGTTGAGAGCTTCAATAGGGGGTGAGTTCTTCTAATGCACACTATTGAGGAAGTTCTTATTTATGATGTGTGGCTGACCATGACCGAGTGACATTGCTCTTTCCAAAGCTTCTGTAATGACACAGTTAAAAGTGTTAATTTTTCTGTTGAGCTGTCAGTTTTAACTTTTCTTGAACAAGGGACAACTTAATTGTTCATCACCTAGGTGTGGGTCACTAAAATCTCAAAAATTAGGAGTGGATAAATTGAGCGACCTTTTTTTTTTTGGTTGTGGTGTTAAGGGATTTTGAGTTTACATATTACCAGTTTCTTTGTCAAGTTTCTGACCCTGTTGACTTTAATTTTTTTTAGGGCATCAGTAAAGGTTTCGTAGCGGAAAAAATCTTTACAGCGATGACTGGAAGTGGAAGGCAAGCTGATTTTGTATTGTGCATCGGTGATGACAGATCAGATGAAGATATGTTTGAGATAATTGGCAATGCAATATCAAATGAGGTCCTTTCTTCAAGCACATCTGTTTTTGCCTGTACTGTTGGACAAAAACCGAGCAAAGCCAAGTACTATTTGGATGACACTAGTGAGGTTATAAACATGCTTGAAGCTCTTGCAGAAGCTTCAAGTCCGTCACCCTCTCCACCGGGTTCTCCTTGAGATACCTTTACTGATTTACAAAATTGCAGCTCCCTTAGCCAATCAGGGAAAGTATGCCATGCTGGCCTGTGATTAAGGTGACAATGAGTTTGTGCTGATATTGGAAGTGAGATGGTGGAAGAGACACTGCATGGCTTACTGGTTGACTGTTATGGGCTATAGAGAGATATGAAGTTTACTTGAATTGTCTGATGATGAAAACAGTGAATGTTTGAAACAGCCTTGTCACCTTGGAATGAAAGAAAATTATTTTTTCCTGAACTCAAGCATCTTAGGGTTTGAGGAGACGGTGAATTCATATGTGAAGAATGATTTGAAGCTGAAACAAATTCCAAATAAAAGGAGCATGGAAAGGCCACCTTTGCCAAGTCAGAGAATGTTGTGGCATGAAAATTCAATTTCATTCTTGCCAGGAAGTAATTCTGATGGTGGGAAGTTGAACTTTTGGTGGTATTTGGAACGATTTAATTTACCCTGTTGAACAAATAATATACTTGGTACCATTTTTTTTAAAAGCTTCTGAGTGATTTTTTTTTTTTTTTCCTTTTGTCGAGTCCTTTGCTAGTTATATTTTGTAAATCTATAGTAAAATTGGCAATTTAGTTTGTTTTTGCAGCCATTGATTGAACAATCATACTGTCACATTTTGTGTTAAATTGTTTTCACTTGCAAAATATTTTCGAATTTTGACAGTTTCTACCTCTGAAGAACACATCGTAAATAGTTAATCATTCTGAATGATCGTCGCTTGTTTCTTTCTTCTGAAACCTTCCCTGGAAAACAGATGAATTGGTATCCTCTTGTTAAACATGAACAACAATATAATTAACTGAATTATGTGCATAATCTTTGAATGGATACCCTTATAGCGTGCAATGAAATGTGTCTCGGATTGGTGAATGAGAACTGTCTAGCAGTAAGAGCCAATTTGGCAGTGCAGGTTGTATTTTCTTCGTTTTGGGATGCTCGTTTGAAGAAGAAAAAAGACTAAAATGCTGGGAGGTATAAAAGGAATGGCACTCAGACCCAGAGTTAAGGATATTTGCTATCTCCTCTTCTTTCAAATAAAAGATATAGAGAGCCACAATTGCAGTAGCATGAAGTGACAAAATGCATATCAAAGTAGCATAAAGGCCCAATGGATCAGCTTTGCACTTTCCTTGATAATGCATAATTCGAAACATTCGTAACCACCGGCAAATTATATTATGGACTCATGTCCATATTGCAATATAGATTAAAACTCCTTTACACGTGTGAATTAAAAAATATATATTTTTTTAATGTTTAGGGTTTAGGGACTTAACGGGCTAGTAACTTTAATTTCTTCTCTCTTTCCATTTTCTTTCCTTTGTTCATCTTCTATGTTTTTTTCTTTGCTCATCTTCCATGTTATGTTTTTGTGTTTGCGTTTTTGCCTGTTTGGGTTCTTTTTTTTTTTTTTTTTTTTTTGATGATTAATGTTCTGCGATTTCAAATGGATGAACAGATTTCAGGTAAAATCTTTTTTTTTTTTTTTGTGATATTTGATTACTTATTTATTGTTTTATTCTTTAGTTTTCAATTTTTGATTTAAACTTTATCGTTTGAATATGTGATTTCTGTATTTTTTTATTTTTTTTGTGTTTGATTTCTTTTTTCTGATATTTATGTGTGTTTGTTTGTTTGTGTTTGTTATAACTTTAGGTTCATTAGTTTGTGCATATAGGTTCATTAGTTTTAACGTAGATATTCATTTTCTATAGATTGGAGGTTCATCATATTTTTAAAATTAATAGAAGTGAAATTATACTCAGTAATGAAAATGAATGAACCTACAATCAAATGTCAATGAACCTGTAGGTAAAAGTGAATGAACCTACAGTCAAATGTCAATGAACCTGTAGGTGAAGTTCAATGAATATGTAATGGACAATGAATAAAGTTGTATACATTTTTGCTTTAATAAAGAATTAATTGTGATGAATGTTGTAGTATATTTTTTTTAATCCTGTAATACATTAATAATATCTATATTGAATTTTTAAAAATTGAATAACTAATGAACATCAGTATTGACAATGATAAACCTACGTTATTTAATAAATGAACATACAACAAATGACTAATGATCCTGTG
>CATIWO010278626.1:0-14874 GCA_949673435.1 Macaranga tanarius | reverse complement strand
ATCCAAACACATGTTCTTGACTTAATAAACTTCCCATTCAGCTTCCCCATCTTCCCACATGTTCCAAACGAGTGCTTGAGCATTAGAACTATTTGTGGCACGTCGTTTGTATACATGTTGCCAATATCGTGCCCCATCAATGGTTCTTTTGTTAAGTTTAAGATATATCAACATTTAAGTTCATAGGTATTTCAATGACTTCAGCCATATAGCTAACAATCTACTGCATTATCCAGCTATTCAGAAAATTAGAATTACTAGCGCCTAATAACTATATTGCCATGTGACATTCACCATCTTTTCCAAAGTTTAGATTTAAAAAGTTATAGCACTTTCACCATCCATCCAAACAGACCCACATCCCCCTGCTAACAGAAATGGTAAACACAAAATCCACATGCCTTTCTCTGTCTTTATTACTCCAAAACGTCATACTTCTCCATTCAAAACCCCATCGATTTTCCAAGCATGTCGGTGCCTTTTAGTTTGGCCCCTTTACTGCAGCTCCTAATCTCCATGCAGTTCAGTTCCAAAGAGCGAAACAATGCGACCACCAAGTGACAGACACATGGATGCATCTACATCTGTAACCTAAGCTACAAGTGCTACCAGTTATACATGACATCATTTGGTTGCAAGTCGGCCTTTTTCTAGAGTTGCACAAAATGCTACTTTTATCAATGCATTTCTGATTACAAATCAATTTGTTACGAATCTAGACATGGTAAAAAGAGGAAAAGCGAGATAGATTAGTGGAGGCATTGGTTTGCAGATCAACAGGTTAATGCAGTGTATAATGTCTGAGGATGGCCATCATTTGACACAAAGGAGTCTTCAGAGGAGGCCACAAACAAGTAGACATCATACACTTGAAACAAATGTAATTATGAAAAATCTTACAAAACAAACTCTAGAGCATCTTTCAGTATATAGATGCAGTAAAATTTAAATGCAAAACCAAAATGTCAGTTTTTTGTGGAAGTGGATGCAATTAAAAAAAAAATAGATGTTTCATGATTAGTGTCTAAGACTGCAAGTATTGATACAGTAAGAAATCCACATTATAGCAATTTTGAAAATGAAAAATGTCCAGTAAAGCACTGAAAATTCAAAACTGCCACTTTTTTCAGCCAAAAGAGATTGGGGAGAAAGCAGTGAGCAGGTAGACAATCTTTTTATGAAGAAAAGTGGAGCTACTGACCACACAAATAGAGAAAAAAAGAATAGTAATAAATAAAAGAAGAACAAAAGGACCACAAATATGAAGCTCTTTACCCATAGATTTTAAGTAACTGCTGTTGGTGTCCAGCTTGAACCATTTGTTGGGCTAAATTTTGCAACAAAGGTAGAATCCTTGGAGGAATGAGAGTAAGATGTTTGAAACCCCCAGTTTCTGAATTACTATTATGCTGTTCAGAATGATTTCTGCCACTGTTATGGTTCAAAGGTGATCCAGAAGATGGTTGCATTGATTCAGGAAGGCACTCAAAGAGACGATCAGGCTCCACAGGCTTGCTGAAATTATAGAAATACAGAAGTAACTAAAATAATCATTAATATGAATAAATGTGGCTTGCAAGGTTTAAGGAAAGTGCATTGAAATGTCACAACCACAAAGATTTTATCCAAGAACATTGAGAATCTTCTATCAATCACAAGCATGCACGATATCATACACAAGCATAAGCACTGCATGAGAGAAATGCATGACAACTCAACAAACAATTAAGTTCATCTTGAATTTTTTTTACCTGACATGAATGCCAAATCTATTATAAAATTGAATTTTATGAATTTTATACATTGAAAATAGTTAAAAGGAATTATGAACATCAACATATATTCATAAAATTTATCCTGAACTTGCTCAGAACAAGCAAGCAAAGCCCAAAAAGGTTCCTAAGAATTATACAACTTCATTAACCCCGAGAAGAGGAAGAAGTATCAAGCATATAATGTCCCATGGGACCAAATTTCATTTAAAGTTATACAAGCAGATTACTTTGCAAAGTAATAAGATGAGATTAAACAGAAATTTTAAATCTCTGATTACAAAATAAAAGCTCCAAGAAAATGCACTTATTAGAAGTTCCTGACATACAATATGAGATGCATCATTTAGCACATGCATTACATACCTGTAAGATGCCAACAGCTGCTTAAATTCCTCTTCTAGCTTTGAAATAGCTTTAGCAAGTAAATTATTTGCATTATTGAGCACTGCCTCACTGCTCTTAAACCCTTTAGTACTGCTGAAAAAACGAATGTTGCTTCTTAGCTGATCAATGGCTGCCAAGTAACTTTCCAAATCCTCATGTGGTCCTCTAAGTATTTTAGCCTCTGCCTACAATGATTACAACAGCTAAAAGCAGTAAATATGCATCCTAAAAAAAAACCTTAAAAAAAATAACTCGCACCAATCATTACACAGAAAATACTGAAGAATGTTTAACAAAACATCACCAACTCCCACAAATAAGTACAAATATAATTCCTCACCAACGAAAAATGAGCGACATATCCACTAAAATAAGTTGGGGCACAGTTGGCAAATTCTTTTCACCATGAGGTTCATGTTGTCCAAACAGATATTCCACAGAAGATAACAAGGATGACACAGGCTAGGAAAGGAAATTTAGGAAGACTTTGCATTTAATTAGAATTTTGATTGTTTTTGAAATTTTATGCAAATTTTATTAATTAAGAATCCTATTTGAAGTTTTTGTACGTGTGAGAGACTAGAATGTAAGAATTATTTTAGGATATATTACCAGCAATGGCAAAAATAGTTTTTTTATTCTAATTATTCGTGGTGCCCAAACAATTGGAATTTACAATGTTAGTGAACATAACAAATTAGTCTCTTTGAATTGTTGTTGCAACCATTTGAGGCAAATCAACCAATGCAATATCTTCCTGTACCACATTGAGCTTTAAGTTTGGAATTTTGTTGTCCAATGTTGCTTGAAAAGTCAAAACAGGTTTGGCAGACAAAAGCCAAAAGCACAGCCATGTGGCTCTTCATTCAATATTAATCATCCAAATCAAAATTTAAAGAAAAACTGCCATACATCTATCAAGAAAAATCTATTTCTTAGAAACTTGACCTACAAACTGAACTTCCACAAAAGGAGAAGAAAAAATTCTATTGCAATTGAGGTTGTTTGCTAGTTCAAATGCTACATCAAATGAAATAAAGTATTTTCCCTTGCACCTCTTAGTCATAATGACTGTTATTAGGGCAATTTGACAATTCAATTGGATTCCAAGATCATGTGTAAGAGATTATATATCAAAGTAACATTAGTTGGAAAGAAAGTGAGAGATTGAGAGTATATAATGTGCCTCCTAAGAGTACGAGAATATCATCCACAATTTCTGATGTTACACCAGACAAGAAACATAATGATCTATTTTCACTATTTAACATGCCATTAGCCTTAACTTAAAGGCCCAATTGCTAGATCTTCTGACCTATCATATGAATCTTGATAAGCAAAGCACATCTTGAAAGAAAAATGAGCTATTTTACAAGTAAATCGTTCAAAAAGTTTGTCCATGAGTTGTTATACCTTTGGGAAATGCTCCCTCCTGCCGATCAAAGTCAGAAGTAATTCATCCACAACAAAAGATAGTACTTGGTTTGTTAATAGTCAGATAATTAACAAAATTACCATCAAGCATAGGTTTCCTAGACCTCATACTAACAATATGTGATCTCAGAAATAATTTATAAAGCATATATAGCCAAACAAATATCAGACCATTGTAATGATCAGAAGACAGATTTTCAAGACCAAGCATGGCCTCGATAAGTACCCATCTTGCAAGGATTTCAGGGTCATATTAGCCAATTAAGCAACTAGAGCTACATGTTGCTTTATGACGAATCATTCTTTCCTGCCTAATGCTTCTATATGGTAGTCCTGTTTTGTCATAATCTTTGTGGTAGAAGTTGGATGCTTTTTATTCAAAAGGTAGGGCCAGTTTTTGGTTTTCTATTTTGGTCCATTTCTTATGTAATTAGGACTAGTTTACAACTACAACGTCTTAACGGTTTGAAGGTATGTTGAGCATAGATATCTGTATTAATTCATCCTAGTTTGACGCCCAAGTAGTTCTAGATATGCAGCTTAGAATTATTTCTCTTCCTCATTTTCGAAGAAAATTCCTACCTCATTCAGGTGCAAATGCCCTTCCATCAAATCCTACTCAAACGATATTCACTGCTCAAACGTTCTAAAACTGTAATGCTAAAAATGCATGGTAAACAGCCCCTAAAAACAATCTTTCCTTGTTTCATTCTATTACTTAAGCATTCTCAATGACAAACCTAGCTCTGCACGTAAATTGCTTCTTATATTTCTCAAATCAATGTAAAATTACTCCTAAACAGTATAAAAGCATAATGCTATAACAAAGGGAAAAAAAATCAGGTACTGCATTGAACATGGAAAAAAAGTAGTCAATATTGAAAAGCAAGTGCATCTCACATGCATGTTAAGATTATCATTTTAAGTAAGCCAATGAGACATTCCCAAGGCCATGGAAATTGCAAAGGAACAAAACAAACACCATGCTGAAGTCAGAACACTGTTCATTAACAATCAAAGTTTAGAATGAAAAAGTATAAACTATACATGTACTGCCTTAAATATTCTAGCTAGCGAAACATTACAAATAGAAGGCAAAGCCCTCTAATAACACAATTCTTCCACAATAAAAACAGGTATTATTGTCATTGATAGGAAAAAAACTTATCAAGATTTACTAGAGTCATTCAACTTCAATTTGCATAAATAAAATCACTTGACCTGATTTTTGTTTCACTGAGGTCACTATTACTAAATTGCAATAAAAAGTAAACATCAGGGGCTGAGTAAGTATTAAGTAAGAATTTCTACGAACTAGTTTGAACTTATAGACCATATTTAAAAAGTTCTTCTACAATTATCATATCCAAAATTCTATCAAAACTTAGCAATAGTAACCATATTGAACAAAAATAAAAATTGAGTTATTTTACTCAAATAGGCCAAAGAATTTAGTAGTGGTAGCAAATTTTAGTGATATATTCAGAGATCATAAGTAAAATTGATCCAAACACAAAGAAAGAGTTATTAGTTCAAACTACTCCATCATTGCTATTCAAGGTTTTACAGTTTTTGCTACTTCAACAAATTTATAGTTACACTGTGAAGTCTTCTCCAACCAAAGAAAAATGAAGCAATAGAAAAAAGGAATACAACAAATTATGCCTATACAATAATGTATTTTAATTTCTACTAAATTTTTAAAAGTAGAAAATATATTATATATTTCTATTTGGAAAAATAAATAGACTGAATAGTTTCTTTATTCCTATTGGGATTGGTTGCTCCCATTTGATACTTGTTCTTTGATTTTAATACAAAGCATATCCCAAAGAAAACAAAAACAAATTAAACAATCATATCCTTCTGCATTAAGTGATTTAGCAACTGAACTCAAGAGAGTGCTCGTAGGAGCATAATAAACTATTTGAAAAAGTTAGTAACAATAGCCAAGTCATATACAAGCAGTAACAACACAATGCCGTTGAAACATCAAGCAAATCAAAAGAAAAGAAAATATATACACATTTATAGTATTGCATAAAGCGAACCTGCTGAGAAATATCGAATTGCGCCAATACAACCTCCGCAGACTTTAAAGTCTTATCAATATTCTCATGAGCTTTTCTTATAGCATGTGTTCTTATCTGGAGAAAAGAAAAAAGAGCATAAAACACTGAGTTATATTGAACCAAAATGCTTCATCAAATCTATCATACCTTGCTTGGGAAATCTTAAAAATGTAAGAGTTGAATCCAATTTCATAAATTCTCATGTTTGGAAACCATATCAAAAGTGACTTTGCAATTAATTTGTTACAAACAAGACCTTAATCAAATCAGATGGCAGGATCTGATTATCCAATTAATCAATTATGTTACAAACACTTAGGTATTTATCTATAGCAGCGCTCTCCTTTGTCTGGATCCAGTTCTGTGCTCACTTATATAAATAATTTTGTACCAAAATGATGATCTAAGCAAAGTAAATTGGAACCTGAGTAGGACGCATAGCGGTCTCAAGAGCAGAAAGGCGGCTATCAAAAGAACCAAGAATAGAGACAACATTATCAGTAATTGTTTGGCTTTTTTGAAGAGCTTCTCTCATCTTCGCTGCTCTCTCGCTTAGTGAATCCATCCCCGTCGTCGTCACTGCTACAACCATCTTTGCTGCTTCTTCTTCTTCTAGTTCTCTTTTCTGCTTAAGCAATAAACAAAGAGGCAAAATGAAGGAAATTTTTTGTTAAGAAAAGGGGAAGAATGAGTAATGTTGAAAAATGGGACCGAGTGCCAGTTTGACAAATCAGTCTTTTTGACGGGGTGTAAATCTACAAGTCTTCTAAAGGAGTTTTGGCCTCTACCACCAGCTGCTGTTGTTTCTGTGAATCTACCCAAATATCGCCGAATGTTTTTTTTTTTTTTTTAAATCTTAAGTTTACATTATTTTGTAGAATGAAATTTCTACCTCATGTGGATGTTCAAATTGGAATTCCATAATGTTATATAAAATAGGGTAAATTACTAAAATCCTTCCCATATATACTCAAATATATTAGTGTGGATCTCTTGTTTTTTAAAAATATATTAGGGTCAATTACAATCATTCTGAAATTTGTCCAAATCCATTAGTATGTCTTTATATTTTTACAAGTCAACTAATAATCTTCTTACGTTTAATATTTTTATTGTAAACTTGAGAGGTATTTAGTTAGCGAATATGAGAAATAATTAACAAAATCAAATTCGATGACGTGTTTAGTTAATTTTTGAAAATACAAGAACAAAACTAGTTAATTAAAACAAACCTTAGAGAATATTATAAATTATCCAATATAGTATGACAACACTAAGGCTCCATTTGCTTGCGGAAAATATTTTTTTTTGAAAATATTTTTTCTTATTTTCTAATGTTTTGGTTATAAAAAAATAAGTTAAAAGAAAATATGTTATTAGTCAAAGAAAAATAACTTAAAAATATGAAAAAATAATTTCTCATTCTAAGAAAGTGAAGTTATTTTCTAAGACTTGAATACCTATCAAATATAAAGAGAAAAAAAAATCAAATATAATTTTACAATTTTAATGTAATATTGTATAATTTAGGAAAAAAAATCTATTGCAAACCAAATGCTAAAAATATTTTTCAACTTTTTTTGTAGTGTTGTAACTAAACATTAAAAAATATTATATTTTTTCTAAAAAATATTTTCTAGAGACAAAATATTTTCCTTGAAACAAACAGAGCCTGTTTTCATTCTACCAATTCATCTTCCCAAATTTTACTGGTAGTTTATGAATTAAAAATGAATTTTTAATCATATATATCACTTTTTAATTTTTTCCACAATAAAAAATGAATTCAATCATTTTAATTTTTCACAATTTAAATTAAGAATATAAATACAAAATTTTATATAAAATAATGTTTTCATATTTGAAACTAAAGATATGAACTTATAAATGCATTTTTAAAATAATTCTAAATTTTAAAAATAAATAAACAAGCACATATTAAAATATAAACAAAGAATATAAAAATGCTATCATAATATTTTAGATTATACAAATTTTATTTTTAATAAATTTATAATTCTTTTTATTGTTACTGTGGCACTAGGAAGAATTAGGCCCCGTTTGGATTAGCTGTAGTTGTTGCTGTTGCTGTTGTTGTTGTGGTTAAGTTAGCTGTTGCTGTTGTTGTTATTATGTTGTTGCTGTTTGGATTAGCTGTTGAAGCTGTTGCTGTTACAATATAAAATTACCAATAAGGACAACTTTTAATTTCTTGTTTGTATGTGTATTTAAAGATTATTATAAAGATGTTAAATATTTTTGTAAACACATATATTTATGTCAATATAAAAATATTAATAAAAATAAAAATCATAATATAAGAAGTTAAAAAGTATCTAATGAAATATAAATAAAAAATATGTAATTTACGCAATAAAATAAAATTCATAAATAAAGGAACAATTTATAAATTTTAATGAAATATAAATAAAAAATATGTAATTTAGGTTAACTTCTATTATATTTTAGTTAAAAGTAGTTTTCCTGTGCTAATTAGACCACCTTTTATTTAATTTAATACAAATAAAATTAGATAATATAATTTTAGAAGTTTTTTTTAAATTAAATTTAATAAACAAACAATTAAAATTAATTAATAATTTTATAAAATAATTAATAAAATATATTTTTATTTATAAAAATTATTAATGCCAAAAATATTGAGAGTGTGTTGTATAGTTATTCAAACAAAACAGATTGAAATTGCTAAACAATGAAATAAAGAATCAGTTATACCAAAAGATCAAAATAAGAATACTTTTGTTCTTGATTGCATAAAATAAGAATACTTTTGTTCTTGATTGCATATAGGAGCATTTGTGCACTCTTCAGTCGTAGCCAAGGATTAATATAATACAGATTACTGTATGCATTAGTGCTTAAGCATTTTTGCTAATGAACCAGTCCCAAAGAGTGTGGAAATAAACTCCTTTTCAATCATTCAACCTTTGTGCTAAAGTTTCATTAGGAAACAGGAAAGATAAGGTAATAAAAACATGAAAAGATTGTATTAGAACATACCAATGAATTGTGGGGGTCATTGTAGTACCAGCCGTTCACAAAGGCAGCAAAAATGCCTTTAGCAGCCATAACATAAACGAGCATTGCGTTCATCCCAATCCATTGGAATGGTAGAAATAAGAATTTCAATCCCCAGATATCAACCTGGAATCACATATAAATTACTTTGAGTTCAGACGTTACACAAACATAACTAAAAGGTCCCAAAAATGATCAAGTCAAATTGTGTTCATGTAAATACTCAGTAGCCAAACTTATAAACTGCATCATAGTGTGGTTTTGCAACAGTAGCATACTAGAATATAGATCGCTGAAAAACACCAATGATGTAGCTCCAGATGTTACACAAACATAACTAAAAGTGTAGAGTTGTTTATTCAAGGGAACAACTGCAAATAAAGAAAATGACTTCAGAACTCATGAAGATAACACAACTTAAACTTAGATGTGTTTGCCGCTGTAACTTACCATTAGTGAAATGGAGAATCAATCCCAAAATGAGAAGAAAAAGTCCCATCAGAATCCAATGTTTCAGCCTACTTCCATGATCCTAATGTTTGAACATTCATTAAAGAATTGAAGCAGGAACTGCATCTAAATAAAGCCTTAAATGTATAACTGCAATTCTAACCTTTAAGTGCACAATCACATGTCCAAAATGAACACCAATGACAGTAGATAGAATAGCAGATATCGAGCTGCAATGACATGGAATCCATAATGCTGTGTCCGAAATATCTATGATCTACGCATAATGGTAAAGTTATCTTACCTTAGGATTCCTTCAAACTCGAAAGGTGCATGGCACTATGATGGAGCATTGACTAGGAAAGGTCCATCGTACGGAGAATTCTCTGTGCAAGCCTGCAGCACTTTGGAGAAACTTATAAATTTTCAACTGCCATTGATTATCAACTCACCCTCTCAAGTTCAAATAAATAAAAAGCAGAACAGGTAAAAAAAAAGTTATGCACCTTAGATCTCCTCCAAGCTGGATGCTGATACATATGGGAAAGTCCAAGGATTTTTTTGTCAATGTAGCCAGCTGCATTATAAGGAGGATCCAATAGTCCTCTGACATTGTAGTCTACCTGAAATCAATAAAGCATATAACTTCAACTACAAAAGAAAGCTTAAACTTGAAAGAAGAATATGGCACATATATCCTGGAAGCCAATATATACGAATAGGCTTACATTGAAAACTTTCCCATAATCAGGACTGTTTCTATTAGTAACAGTGAAATGCCAATCAGGAACAAATGTCCCATAAATTGCAGCAAAATAAGTACCTAGATCAAATGCTCCCACCAGCCTGCAAATTAATGTTAGAACAGAAGATTCATTGTAGAACTGTAACAAGTAATCATAAAAATTTGCTGTTGTACATATAAACATACCAATACCAGCAGTATAGTCTAAAGATAGATAAACAGTCGGGTGGAGGTAGGACAGGTTTTTCATACTTTGTCAATATTTCGACCAGTGCCAGTATTATATAAGCAAAAGAAATTCTCTACACAGGAGGAAGCAGATCACAGCATTAATGCACTTCCTTCAAACTGAACATTGCACAAAATCCCCAAGCACCAAGAAACACATTACCTGTAGAATGCCACACAGCCTTACTTCCTTCATATCAACACCATAAGTCAGCTCATCAGGAGCATGAGAGAAGCCTCCTATATAACATAACAAAACATTGAGATCAAATCACTTTCAAATGCAAGGCTATAATCAGGTTGCTTCAAGAAGAGTTAAAGAAAAAAAAAAAAAAAGAAGCAGATAGAACTGACCTTGTAAGAGGATACCCCAAAAGAGGAGTTTCAGGGTCCTGAAGATCACTTTCTTGATGGCTTGACCTTTGCTTGCAAATCTCTACATAGAACAACAAGAAGATTAATTAATCAGAGAACATGAACTTTAAGGAGTTGAAATTTTAATGTAAAAGGGTATACAAAATGAACCTTTAGTGCAAGAGGAATGGCCACCCCGACAATGAAAAGGAAGAATGGCATAACAAAATCAGCCAGATTGCAACCATTCCATGGTGCATGTCCAATCACTGGCCATTCTCCTCCAGCATCATCAACCAAAATCATCAGCTGCAGATCATTACATAACAGATAAAATTAATATCATAAACAATCCATAAGCAGTTGTTTTGCAGAATATCACCATTTACGAAAAAAAAACATAACATTGAGATGTAGTATTAAGGTACTGAAGCAAACTCATTAGTTTAAAATAATTCTCCATTCAGGAAAATTAAAATTATACAAATTCAGAAAAAGGGCCCAATCAGTGGAACCGGTGACCTCTTGATCTGCAGTCAAATGCTCTACCACTAAGCTATGGACCCATATGTTGACAATTTTCATTAACAATATTTATTTTACTTAGCATTATCGTTTAGGCATCTTCCAACAACCAGAATTGGAGAGGACAGAACATGACAGAGACAATAGAAAAGAAAGAGAGCAAGATATGTATTGTACCGCAACAGTTAGGCCTCTGAAGATGTCGAGTGAAGCGAGACGGGCAGCCTTGAGGGGTTTTTGGTCCGAAACATCGGCTGGTTCAGCTATCATAAGACGGTGCTCATGAGTAGCAATATCATCAACCTTATTATCAGCTTTTATTTCAGTCATCTTCTCAACTTTTTTACTAGTGCTAAACCAAGAAACGAAATAAAGAAAAGCAAGTTACTTCGCTTCACTAAAGTTGGTGGCTGGAACACTAAAATGGCTGATGAGAAAATGCCATTTTATATGAAGAAAGCTCAAAGGATAAGCATGGAATCTTTGCTAAATTCAACTTAAATTATTATCTGCCTTTTTCCCTAGACGTCATTTGTCTCCTATGTCTTTTTCTCCTGTAACGACAACTAATCATATTGTCATGACATGGCTGGCGGGCTGGTTCAAAAAAACAGTAGACTCTCTGTAATTACAGTGTTTTGTTTTTTTAAACTGTGTAATCACACTTAAAAGAAACACAATGGCAAGATCAACTTTTCTGAGTCCAAAATTAATGTTTTAATTTGTAAGTCCATGCATTCATTGTTTCCTTTATTTCTTCTTATACATGCTACTACGGTAGAAGTAATAAAAACCAGATCAAACTTCTCATTTTCATACATAATTACATCATCACTCTTCCACAACCATAGCATTTTTAATCCAATAAATGTAGAAAAAAAAAATGTACATCTTAATATATATATATATTTGTGCAATTATAAAGAAACTTGGAAGTTGAAAGATATATTTTACATAATCTCGAAACTACTTGAAATAAACAGTCTACATGTTCCTTGGAGCAACCATTTCCTCCGCAATCCTCACTCCTAAATCCATTGTACAGCAAGGGCACAATCGTCCCTCCGGTTCTGCTTCTTGATAGTGTCATCTTGTGCTCACTAAACAAATAATTTACCTCAATTAATCTGTAGGTTTTGATTAACCACGACCGCGTCCCCCACCTGTTCCACAATGAAATAGATCATTCCTCATGCTAGACAGAAACAAAAAATATGAAACTTCCTGCATGATTGGTAGTATTGCTAGATGTCCATGTGCACTTTCATGGTTTTATAGGAAAGTGACAAAGGTGTCTTACAATTGAAGATATTTTTTAGGAAGCTGCAAAGGCAGCAAAAAGCATGAATTACATATGGAGCACATCATTTCAGCAAGAAACCAGCTTTTTTGTCATAATATATGAGGTGTTGACAGTGTCCATTGTGCAGTACGACAAGGCAGTCTTATGATTACATTCAATATGTAATGAAGTGTGTTCGAATCCTCGTCTAATACAAAAATGAGAGGTAGAAAGACAGTACCTTTGTTTCCGCCAGTCCTGCCCACAGACCCTCCTTTGCCCCGGCCAACACCTGCCCCTTTGGTGCCTCCATCATCTATACTGCGCCCAATGCCTTTTGCTTGCCTCCCTCCAGGACCTTCCTCCCTACCTCTTCCCCTTCCACGGCCCACTCGAGGTGGCTTTCTATCTGAAAAAGTAAGACTCATCATTTTATAGGACAGGTAATCCAAAGACATGCATACAACTTGCCGATGTCGGCTTTCTAGAAGCTTTGCCAGAGGCGACTAGTTACTTCCTAAATGCCTCTATATATTTGTGCAGAGATAAATTGGTACCACAAGTTTTCTACAAATTTTAGCTCAATATAATAAAAATTCTCTGGTGTGCTCTCACAAAACTGAAGAGTGGTTTTCAGAAAAAATATATGAACAATCAGGATATGTTCAATAACTGAGTGGATGGAAAAAGGCCACAGGACAAGTCTAATCTAACTGAGTGGTTTTCAAAGTATATGAACTATTTTCACCCAGTGCATTTTGAGGGCAGGTAGAGGGGGTCAGAATAGTGAAAGAAAATCTACCATAATATCATATCAAACACAAGTCTCATCTAACTTATTTGTAGTGACCAAGATCTAGCTCAAGGATCATACCTGAGCGGCTTTTGGTCTCCTCCTGAACTTTATCAATTACCTGCAACACAACTTATGTTATAATAGCAATTTTCAAAAGTTTAAGCAATAGGAAAAATATATTTACAGTAACATTTTAAATCAAACTACTTGAACAGTAAAGTCGAAATTCAGGGTCAACATTTGTGAGAGACACAGGTCAAGACATTGTCAAGATGCAAATATCAGAAGAGCACAATAAGAATATGTAACTACTAAAATGTAGTTGCCAAGACAGGAGCAACAAACTAGTAGATCACTTCAACCATGATAGAAAAGAAGCACAATTTGCTTGTCATCAAATAATAGCGGCCCTCACAGACAGCACAATTTATGCTAAAATTGAGTCAGATGAATCTGCAAAATGCCATAAGAAGTGCCACACCATTAAAGTACAAAATAGACCTGCAAAGGCCCAATAGTTCATCTATATTTGCCTTTCAAGCTCCATTTTTGTTCTTCTCCTTGGGCTAAATAAGCCTAATAATATGATCAATAATTACCCTGTATCTAAGGGTATGCAGAATATCTGTGAGTAGTTTGAACACAACCAAAGGCAGCCTCACAAAGAAATGGGGAAGTGGAAATAACATCATATAGGAACACATGTTAATATGTACTCTATTAAACCTCAATCTAACAAGCTAGGATGAATATATGGGTTATTTTCCCTCACATGTCAGTGCTCAGGTATAGAATTATTTGTTTCTTATCTATTTTTATTCTTAATAAAGCTCCATTGTATGAACAAAACCATATCAATCTACTTCTCAGCAACCATGTGTCCATTTCTTTTTACAAAGTAAAATTCATTTTTGTGGATAAAAGCATTTTATATATCCAAAAAAAATGTTAAGATAATAACTCCGGTCAGCCAGCAACCAATCTCTAAGTTATCATCAGAGTATGCGCTTCAACACAAGGCATCTTATCTAATGCTTGGTCTAGGTTTCACAAGAGGCCATCAACATGCATCTATGCGATCAACTAACACAAGCATTGAAGACATTTCCTTATGGAGCACAACGATGTCTGATTTGGCTAAGCATCATCATTCCAGAGAAGGCAATATTACAATGCTACAAAGATGATTAAAGTTCAAAACAGACACAAAACATGCAGAAAATACAAATTCAAGAATGCAATGAAGAATGTGGGCAAATCTAATTTAGGTCACAAAAGCAAAACAAACCTCATCTGGGACTCGAAGATACTTAATTGTATTCCCACGGATGTAACATTCAGGCATTCTCCAAAATCTATCTCCATGCTACAAAATCTAAACTCTCAGAACACAAAAAAGAATAACATAAATTAATAAAGAAAATCTGAGTGAGGAGTAAATAAATAAACCTTTGAGGTACAAATCACTTCGCGAAGATGAATGTTCATCAAGTATCACAATTCACCAAATGCCCATTATAAGTTTCACCATTCTTCAGCTCTACCAACTGCATAATAAGTTCATAAATATTCAATTACAAGAATTAGCATTTTTCAACTGCTGCATTGGTTACATTCAGAGTAATATATTAAAAAAAGAGCTTGAATTTTTTCATTTTACCATGGGATGGCCCTGTGCAGTCTTCAGTAACGACAGAGGAAGCTGAAATATTTAAAAAGAATATAGCGAACAATAGCGGCCTAACATAACGTCTAATACAAAGGGTCAAAACCCTAATCAATAGACACGG